>QNGE01004716.1:45432-56546 GCA_008508345.1 Paragonimus westermani | reverse complement strand
TTGATTCTTTAACATGAAAATTTTCGGCCATTTGGAGAAAGAATCAAAAATAATAAGATAATACTGATTATCAAAGGGCCATGCGTAGTCAAAATGTATACGTGCACCAGGAGCGGAAAAGATCGTCCATGAATATAGGTCCACTTTGACAGGATATTTGGCAGCCCTGGCGCAGTTATTACACCGACGTACTAGATGTCCAATATCTCGATCTATATTAAGCCAATAAGCGTAACAACGTGCGACGGACTTTATTCGCACGATTCTAGGGTGGCCTTGGTGTAGCTGATTTAGAACTCTGTTCTGAAGCGTGCGTGGTACCACTATTCTGTCACCAAACATTAAACAACCATCGACTGGTGTTAAGGCATCCTTCCGGCGATAAAATGGCTCATGGTCTGATTTTATATTAACCTGTGGCCAATCATTTTGCAGGAAAAATAAAACACGTTGAAGACAAGGGTCTGCGTGAGTATGTTTTTGTAACTCACGAAGGTGACGGGAAGGTGGCGCACGGAATCTGTGAACGTGCATATTCTGTCTCCAAACATTAAACAACCATCGACTCGTGTTAAGGTATCCTTCCGGCGATAAAATGGTTTATAGTCTGAGTTTATATTAACCCGTGGCCAACCATTTTGCAGGAAAAATAGAACACGTTGAAGACAAGGGTCTGCGTGAGTATGTTTTTGTATCTCGCGAAAGGTGACGGGAAGGTGGCGCACGGAATCTGTGAACGTGGATCTAACTTCGGCATCGACCTCCACGGAAGAAATAACGGTATCTTCAGAAGTCTGAGCACGAAATCTCTCGGCGATGAGTCTGGATAATGCATGCGTATGTCCAAAACTGGTTGTTCTTACATACTGAATCGTAAAGTCATACCCGATCAAAATTGTTGCCCACCGTTGCAAGCGATTTGCTGTGTGTACTGGAATGTCCTTTTTAGTGCCAAAAATAGACAGCAGTGGCTTGTGATCGGTGCACAGTGTAAATGTTCGACCATGCAGCATTCTATGGAACTTTTTAACTGCGAAAATAATAGCTAATCCTTCTTTTTCCATCTGACTGTAGTTTCTTTCCGCTGGGGTCAACGTGCGTGAAACGTGACTGACTGCCACCAGCAGAAATTGTTCCAACAGTCCATTTAAAGGTGCCCGTAAAATATGCATATTTGGTACAAAGTTATTGTAGTAGTTGACAAGACCTAGAAATGATGGCAATGCAACTGTGTTTGTTGGGGCCGGTAGGTGTTCAATAGCCTCTATCTTCGATGGATCTGGGCGACGACCGTTTCCGTCAACGACTGATCCAAGATAGGCAATGCGATGCATGAAAAATGAGCATTTTTCGCTGCGAAGGTTAAAATAGTACGTTCTAATTCGGCTGAGAACTTCGTCCAAATGTACCTGATGAACATCGATAGATGGGCTTGCAATTATGATGTCATCCATGTAGGCTGAAGCGCATGACAGCCCATTCAACATGGTATCCATAACCTGTTGAAAAATAACTGGGGTACATTTCACTCTAAATGGCAGTCTGTTATACTGATATAGCCCTCGATGTGTGTTGAGGGTCAGATACTGCCTACTTGAGTTGTCAACTTCGACCTGAAGGTAAGCATCAGGAAGGTCGATTTTCGAAAACACTTTTCAGCCATTTAGTTGTGTGAACAAATCATCAGGTATGGGCAGTGGGTACTGATGCGTTTGTAGCACATCATTCAAGCCAGTAGAAAAATCCCCACAAATACGAACTGTGTCATTTGCCTTTTTGACTACAACTATGGGGGCTGCCCACGCAGAGTAGTTGATTTTTGTTAAAACACCCAGCTGCTCCAATCTGTCTAATTCTGAGTCAACTTGAGTGATCGCAGCGTATGGTACTGGCCTTTTGGGCCGAAAAATTGGTTTGCAATCCGGATCAACAAACAAAGTTGCCTTCGCTGCAGTGCATAGGCCGAAATCACTGTTGAAAATCTGTGCATGTTTGGTCTGTAATTCTATTAGAGTGTTATTGCACACTTCAGCACCTTCTGTAGAACTGCGTAATGGAGACAACTGTGCAGAGGATACATCACAAAAAGAGCTAATGGGAACTTCCCACAAGTGTAATTGTTCTATCCAATCAATTCTTAATAAATTCAGATCATTTGAGTCTGCGATATAACACGTACCGGTACAATGTAAATCGCGAAATATGAACTCACATTTGATTTCTCACATAAAGGCGATTGGGTGGCCAGATGCATAGCGTGCGATACGTCGTGAGGGTTGGTAAGTGGGCTCCCCAATTTTGTGCCATGTTGAGCGAGAAATGATGATTATATCCGACGCAGTGTCGATTTGTAGTGTTACCGAAAAATAATTGATCAAAACAGTCAAAAATTTGCGTGAATAATGATTGACATTATCAGAGGTAGAAAAAACGACATTTGATTGCCTTCTGAAACGATTCTGGAACTGGTTTCTACGAGATGTAAGACAACGGCCTTTTTTGTGTCCCAAACGCCCACACTGTTGATATTTGTGTGACCGAAAACGACAAAGTCGTGCGAAATGCCATTCACCGCAGTGCCAACAGGCCGATGACGGGCGTTGCCAACTCGTGTTTCTTGATTCACTGCGTACTTGTGATTGTGTCCTTGTGACTTTTTCAACCAATGTCAAATCGCGTGTCTCTGATGACAGTAGCATTTGTGAATCCTTCTTTAGATGTACTAATCGGAGGTATTCAGACGTCAGCTCCTGCAAGGAGAAGGACTGTGTTGAATCGAGTTTCGCCAATAATCGGGTTCGGGTGTCAGCGTCTGTTGTTGTGGTGAGGCCGGAAAAAATAATCAACGACTTGAATTGATCATCTGATATCTTTTTCACCCGGAATCCTTCACACTCTCTATTCACTCTTCCCGAGTATGACACAATATTTTCGTCCGGCTGCCGTGCGATTTTCAAACAATTGTAACGTATATTGAAAAGTGATGTGCGTTCTCCAAATATAGTTGAAAGTATG
Source organism: Paragonimus westermani (assembly GCA_008508345.1). Lineage (NCBI taxonomy): Eukaryota > Metazoa > Platyhelminthes > Trematoda > Plagiorchiida > Troglotrematidae > Paragonimus > Paragonimus westermani. The sequence goes on along the minus strand of QNGE01004716.1, from coordinate 53,531 downwards.
GAGACGGTCTCTTGTAAGCCGTAGTCTCGAGGGTGATTTGGTGAAATGAAGTTGCAATATTGAGTGTGCTCGTTAGCACCTAATTTCTGCATCAGGAGGTGCACTTTAGCTGGCTCATCCAAAGATGCAACATCAACAACAAATATATCCTCATGACGTCTGTACCATGAAAGAAAGGTGATTCTGCCTTCTGAATCATATGCAAACTCTTGAATGCCACTGGCCAGTAGTTCCTTTAATTTGGTGTCTTCTGAAATGCTGGGACTTGTGGGCTGGAGGGAGAGTCTGTTCGCTAGAACTTCCAACAGTTTAGTATTCTGCTGAATCTGAGCCTGCTGCTGCTGCTGCTGCTGCTGCTGTTAGAGTTGAAGTAAGAGCGTGTTGTCAGCAGTCTCTGTCGCCAAATTATGTCTACACTACGCACTGTGAGTGAGAACTGCAGTAAGGCAAGAGGAACCTTGTGTATTCTGACCGAGCCAGCATGAAAGTGCATTACATTTAAAAATGAACAGAGTTTACAGCGAGTGGATCGATGAATCAACAACAAGCCATGGAGGGAAGGACAAAGCATGTCTGGGCAGGCAAGCCAGGGAGCGCAACGGGAAGGTCACGTCAGTAGGTGATCGTGTGTGAGTGTGCATTTACATGCAGGAACGTAACAGGGATGGACCGTATAATTGCAGCAAGAACACAACCACTCACTTAGACTAAAATCACATGAATAACTGACCACACTAACAAGTATGGCAGCACAATACTCGGACTTGGGGACTTCGATTAGCCATAGAAATCCTACTCGGACTGAATCCTCTGACGTATGTAAGTAGAAAACCTCGAGCTGGTTGCGGTAAGCGCTGTCCATTCATGAGACAAGAAGCCGCATTTATAGACGTACAATGGGAGTGCAGAATTCGCAGTCTGTCTTTGGCTGCTCGCACTGGCACATGCGACGTCACAAACTGTAAGCTAATCGGTGCAATACGGAACGAAGAACTGAGCGAATAACGGAAGGCGTGACATTGAAACTGTTCGTCCAAACCTAATGCGATATCTTTGACGTGATATTTGCATGGGTCCCTCGTTAGAGCTTCTATTGTGTCTAGACTTGGATGAGCGGTGAATCGAGTAGATTCTCATCACGGACGGTTACTGAAAATTAGGTAGAGAGCTCATTGATAGCAGTGCGAATAGTTGCCACGGTGAGGATTTGTGATCTGCCACACAGCTTTCGTCAAGTGCTGGTTGTGCGTGCAATTCTCTCGTCGTTGCAGGTTTGAGGTGATGTGATCAAGCCTGTGCCTCTGACACAAATGAACACGTCCTAATCTTTGACCATCAACCAATCTGCAAATCCACTCACACGTGATGCCAATTAGTGACAAGCATTCGGATAATACAGCCACCGAAAATGGATATGTAAGATTTGTACACACCTTCCAGCAAGTCTGGCATTGTGCGCGTTCAAACGAGAGTGCACTGATTACCGAACTACCAAAAGGTTGAAATGGAACCGGTGAAGTGGGTGTGAGCCGTCTTCCATTCGCAAAGTTGATTAGGTATGTGACAAACGTAACTACACATGGTTCTCATTTGTCGACATTATTCAATCGAACCGTCAACTTGTTGTCATAAATGTTTTTCTTCGGTGTGTAAATAAATGAATAGATTTTAATTAGCAACATGACGGACTTGACTCAGTTCGGTTAAATTCCAATGAATACCTCTTCGCGGTCTATTTCATTTACCCAGGCTTTTATGGCGACATATGACCTCAATGGAGACGGCGTCGTGACCCGCCGTGAATTTCTGAAGGTTCTTACTGACTTACACAACGTGAGTTTATCTATTTGAATAGCGCTATGGGGAAGTTCAAAAAATGCACAGTTTATAACCGACAAACTTGTGTCATTTGTTGTCATCTTAGAAGGCATCGATCCATTCCAATGATTCATCGATTACGCCGATTAACGGTTCTCGAACGTTCATGAGTAAAATTCACGATCACCTCCCTAATGTCATCGTGAAAGTTTGAGGATATATTTTGGCGTTCTTTGCATTAGTTCTGGATATGAAAATATCGGAATGAAAACAAGATTCGCCACTAATTTTGTAGCTATACAATGAACGAATCTAATCTGTCCACCGGTAAATCCACTATTACTAACTACCTGACGATGAAGCACCGCACATGACACCAGCTCAGGGACAAATTGAGCAAAATTTCTGCAGAACAATCTTCCTTAGTACGGTATGAAATCTTCTGAGAATGACGAGTCTACTGCATGAAGAAAGGGCTCGAACGCCGAGGCAACCATTGGTGCACGAGTGAAACAGTAGTTTGACCGTTTCGCCGGTCGTGATTTCGAACAAATTACAAGAGGCTACATCCTGGCCAGAATATTCGGATAGACCAGGGTGATGATGTCCCGACCCGTGAGTGAAAAGTTAGTCGTGCGTTAGAATCGTTTTGTGTAGTTCGCTGCATATCTTAGTTAACTCCATCGCTCAATCCCAACCTCTCAAAATATCGTTGGAATCACGTTAAATAGATGATCTCCAGTAATAAGAGAGCATGTTGAATCGTTAAATCGTAACATCGCTCCCGACAACTACTGTCCTCCCAACATTTTGTACAAATAAACACCAATAAACACCGATAAAACAGATGGAGAATCGAGACGGAACTGTCAAGCATTCAGCGTATCCGTGGGGACAAGTCCACACTTCAAATGTGTGAACTTCGCCTCGTTCGCATCAAAGTTATCACGGTTTGCAAACTGATTTAAAGTTATGGGCCAACCGGAAATCATGGTGCGAAACATTTCGCTGCCTGTTTCACATGGCTGCTCACATGGTCATGGGGAAAATTTGGGATAACAGAAATGACGCTTGTTCCCATCGAACTGCTCTATTATAGAGGTATTTTGATGGGGCTATTTATCAATGGGGTGAGCACTACATCGGAGCGAACTGGTAGTGCACTAAATACTCTCATGAATACAGTTTTGTTGCAGCTGAACAGTTGGAAGCGCAACAGCGGAAAGTTGTTTACACATCGTGTTCGGCATAGAACTGACCTGTACACAGGCCACCACATGCCTGTGACAGACTACATGAATGTGACAAAAGAGTCACGGGACCCGAGATGGAGAGATGATCAAATGACCTTCTGCTCCGGCTCATCACGTGACACGGTACTAAGTGAACATTTTTGTCTGTCACTGGCATACACTGTCAGCTAATTCTGAAGTTTATGTCACCTGTGCTAATAATCATCATCAAAATATCGGTTTCCAGCACAGAAGGTGAGGGCAACCGTAACCAATCTCACGTGGTTGGTTTATCCAGTGCAAATTCTCATTACTGACTCGGCCAGTGAACTTGAAACACTCATTAAAAAAAACAGAACAATAGGCTGGTCTTCCACCTCCAAGTGATGAGCAGCAGGACACATTGGGATAACATGACCGTAAGAAAATCCGTCCGTGAGAGACGTGGTGCGATACGTTCTCAAATTTCCACTTCACGTTTGACTTGTTTTTGACAGAGTCATTATTGATTACCATGCTCACTGTGTAAGATTTGCTGATGGTTGGGGAAAATACGACGTTACACAGCCTCACGCACGTTTTTGAGAACATTGACTTTTACTGATACGTGAAATTCCAGTAATGGATCATTGCCTGAGTTAGGGGATGCACATATGAAGCGAGTCATCTTCTGAGCAGTTATGTTATTTAGCACGTCCGACCTATTCCCTAAAGTGTTTCAGTTCGATTATCGTGACTCACCGACCATCTACCGAAGACCGCGTCTGTCGTTCGAAGTGTGTGCGGGTGTTTGGGATGAACCACCAACCGACTGCATACGGTACTTGCCCCGAAGTAGAAAAGTACCGAGCGAATAATCTGTTTGATGCCACTGTTATTTCCGGCAATAGTTGCCTAACGATTTCAGTGGTGGAAGGATTACACCGTGAGTGGCAGGAAATGCGGATGACAACCACCTCCCACTTTTACCCGAAAGACAGCGGGTACAGCTTCCAAACGACAACATTGCATGAAACCAACAGTCAGCTTGACGAAATGTCTCTGAGAGTAAAGCGAAAACTGAAATACATTTGCCAGCATATCTTCTGCGTCAGGAGTTACCAACACACGAGACATGTTTGGTTGCAGTGGGGGAGAGGACCGGAGTTTGCTTCCGTACTTCATAATAAGGAATGAATCAGCACAATAATTCAAAATCCCCGCTAGGAACATGGTTGCATTTAGTTCCTTCTTTTCAAGACAAGAAAACAGCGCAGTCCGTTGGGATGTCAGTACCACTGTCAGGGAGTCAGAGTATTTCGTCTAACCCCATCTTTCGCATATTCGCATATGCCCCATGGTACACTGTAAATTTCAACTCGCAACTTAGTCCGATAACGTAAGCTCATGAGACGCTCCTCCAACACACATTTAGACGAATGCACAAAGACAAGAGAATGCTCGCGTGCTCATTAAATCAATTATTACCACTTCTGATAACACGCGATGAGGTTACTGAGGTAGATGAACTTACTTCCATCAAATGAGCTGCTACCTACTAGTCGTCCATCAGGTTGGTTCTGACTCGGGGTTTGAGAGGCACAATCATACCATGGGCTCTGTAAATGTCAATATGCCATTCCGGCTGTGCGTTTGCTACACACTCACAAGTGGTAAGAATGTGTGGAATCGAGTCAAGTCGATATGTCTTCTGTGTACGATCTTCCACGAATATGTTGAGCAACAGGTAACGATAAACCAATGATCCCAAATATTCAAAACAAGATTGGATCGTAATGCCACGGTACTTTTGGACAAATTATCAAAGTTAGACAACCTCAACAGTTTCAAATGACGGATCGTTTCCGGGGAATGGGTTACAATTTGCTGCTGAACGGGCTAAACACGAAATATAATCACATAATGGGGAATTCATACCCAAAAGAGCTCCTCCGAACAGTCAACAGGTTCAAAACAAAGGGGATGAGCCGAGCTCCAAAAAAGGGTGTACGCACCACTCAAGTAAAGTACAATGACCGACAATTGCCTATTCGCACAAACATCAAATTGACGTGACAAAACAAATCGTCTAGGTGAAGGTCAAATCAACGACCAGAAACAGGGGAGGTTGATTCAAGACGATATGTCTTCTGATTCCACGTTTCAGACATCCCAAATTTTATGTAATACTGCATTGTGGAGGAGTATATCCAAACTTAGTGCGGACTAGCTGCCATAATGTGCTGTCACAATCGTTGACTCTAGACACATGGCGAAGCTGGGACTGGGTTCAGAATGTGTTTGTAACAACCAGTTCTAACACGGTGACTGACTGTCGTTGACGATATACTACCTGTTCTTTTACTTGCTTGACTGCGTTCCACACTGCCACTCATTTGTGAGGATGAACCACAGCCAAATTATGCAGATGATGATCAACCGGTGATGGTGTTTTTCTAATTACGCCCAAATCGTTCACTCGTTAGTGAGCTGCGCTACGCCTTATGTAGGTAACAGTGCCACCATACACCTCAGTGTTCACTCACCGATTCCGGGCACGGGCGATATTCGGAACAATCAATGTTGGGCGGTTTGTGAGAAATGGGATCACCACACCGATCAGAACTAGCAGAAAATCAAGTTAAACCATGAACAGGACTCTGGTAAACAGTGCAAGATGACTGCATCTAACCATTTCATAACACCATGCAAAGCTTACCCATTGTTTTATTGGATTGTGATATATTTGTTGCTCTGTTTATTTCAGCGGACGGTTACTCTGGACAAAAGTGGGTCTTTCTAACTAACATTATTAAACGTTGTACGTCACTCCAACCAAGTGAAATGTTTACTATGTAGTAAAATGAAAATTTGGGCCAAATTTGTTGGTTCAGGTGGTTTGGCATATCACCTGGAAAGACTATAGCATGCGATAGTAGATTTAAGAGAGTGGTAGTTTACCTGGGCGTAGCTAAGTTTGAGGGGAATTTGGTTTTATGTGATTATTTAAAGCGTTGGTGTCAGATTGGTCGCATCCATTCATCCACTGTCTGGAAACAGTCATCAGTCGGCTGGGAACTGCAGTTACTGTTCTTCTCCTGTGAAGTGGTTCGCATTGTGTGTTTGACCTTTGGCGTGAGGTGGCCAGTAGCAGATTCGAGAGAGCACGTGTTGTTATTGTTGGACAGAGTCAATTGTGCAGCAAGTACAGTCAGCAGTAGGTTGCACATAATGGAAGCAGTACGAGGACTATGCAGGCGACGCTTATGAATTCGGCATGAAACTCTTGGCCGGTTGGCAGACTACAATCCGTTTGAAGCAGTTTTCGTGTGCACATCAGTTGCCGTGTCGTCTTCCCAGTTCGCAGATAACTTGAACAGTGCATGCACGTGTTCATTGGCTGTGTCTGAAAAGTGTTCATACCTAGCTGAAGTATAGTCACCACGCTCGTCTCACGTGCAACTGAGCCTGGGTTCCATTTCCGTTTCAGACGAACATACATATAACTAGTAATATATGGCAAGGAGGAACCTTGAGTCAAACGGTGATTCTGAAAAACAGCTAGCTGCATACTCAAGAGTACAATCTGTTTATATCATGGTCAACAGTGCCAATAGATCTTTGGTTAAATTGCCGACTGATATATATATATCATTCTGAGGCCTGACATGGTAATTTCAACCCATTTTCAGATCCGTATCTTCTACAATGCTCAGTCTCCAGTTTATAGTTCATCTTCAGTTTTCTATCTGTAGGCATTGACCACGAGGGTGATAGTAGACTCTCTAAACAGAAAGATGGCTTCGCATTCCGGTCCCTGTGGTTGTAAGCAATGTGCATGAGTCATAGTCTGTTCTGAATCCACTACACCAAGCAGGATACAAACGAACCAACTTCCACTTCCTGATCATTCATTCGCCGCCACTGCAGGTCCAACTATTTGTAGAATGCGTACGCAATTCGCGTTGATATGCAGCGGCCATCCGATGAACTACCAGTGTCACTAGTTGCATGTGGTTAGTTTAACTGAGCGTGAAACCTAGCGATGTGGTTGGACAACAAGAACTACAAATACTGATTACACTGCTCAGTCGTGATCAATCTGTATTCCTAACGTCCAATTAGTCATATGGATTGCTAGACATAAACTCCGACATAACAAAGCCATCTCTCACGATGATAGAGACGGACGTCGTGTCAAAACAGCGAGTGCTGGTTGTATTAGGTGGGGTGGTCAGCATGATGGTGCAGCTCGAAAGTTCAATGTTGAAAAATCACAGACATCAAAGTTACAGCAAAATAAATAACCCAGTTTCACTGTTCTAGGAAGAATTGGATTGCATGTATTTTGACTTTCGCAAAATATACCTGGTTGACCTATAGGATAAACGAGACACTCACTGATCATCTCACAGGCCAACTGCCCCGACTGAAGTCGGTTTCAAGTCTGGAGGATCGATACGCCACTCTGGACCTGAACGCGGATGGGGTGATTAGTCGAGAAGAATATCTGGCTGATTTACAGCGCAATAACCTATCCAGTTCTTTGGTGGACGTAAGTTTTTGTGAACATTCCGAACATGTTGCAGTCTCTTCAAATGTAACTTAATGGTCGTTGGATATGTAGTGATTTCGTATGAGAACTCATGCATGCGTATGTTGGTATAGTATTCCAGCATTCCAGCAGCCGAATTGCAACATTCACCTCTACGTACCCATGCAAAACGGTCATTGCGAGAAATATGGAGCGAAGGTACATTTTGAACAGAAGTCACAGGTAGTTCGAATTATCTATCGAAATAGACACCCTAGTGAACTTCTTTCGCACAAGAACACAAAGACTGCGTCTCATTTTGTTTAGAGATGAGTAGCAGTGTTTGGCACGGCCGTAGTCAGGATTGGAACCTTAATCCATCTTCTGCCAGATTTACCGTGCCCACCACTAGGCCACTGCCATCATGGTGCCCATGACCAAATTATATGCAAACGTTCAGCCGAATTCTGCTCTAAGTAGTAGTCAGATGGACCCATCCTCCACAGAGTAGACTGACCTACAATTCCACTTGATTA
>QNGE01004716.1:23593-45405 GCA_008508345.1 Paragonimus westermani | reverse complement strand
TTAGACTAAAATCACATGAGTAACTGACCACACTAACAAGTATGGCAGCACAATACTCGGACTTGGGGACTTCGATTAGCCATAGAAATCCTACTCGGACTGAATCCTCTGACGTATGTAAGTAGAAAACCTCGAGCTGGTTGCGGTAAGCGCTGTCCATTCATGAGACAAGAAGCCGCATTTATAGACGTACAATGGGAGTGCAGAATTCGCAGTCTGTCTTTGGCTGCTCGCACTGGCACATGCGACGTCACAAACTGTAAGCTAATCGGTGCAATACGGAACGAAGAACTGAGCGAATAACGGAAGGCGTGACATTGAAACTGTTCGTCCAAACCTAATGCGATATCTTTGACGTGATATTTGCATGGGTCCCTCGTTAGAGCTTCTATTGTGTCTAGACTTGGATGAGCGGTGAATCGAGTAGATTCTCATCACGGACGGTTACTGAAAATTAGGTAGAGAGCTCATTGATAGCAGTGCGAATAGTTGCCACGGTGAGGATTTGTGATCTGCCACACAGCTTTCGTCAAGTGCTGGTTGTGCGTGCAATTCTCTCGTCGTTGCAGGTTTGAGGTGATGTGATCAAGCCTGTGCCTCTGACACAAATGAACACGTCCTAATCTTTGACCATCAACCAATCTGCAAATCCACTCACACGTGATGCCAATTAGTGACAAGCATTCGGATAATACAGCCACCGAAAATGGATATGTAAGATTTGTACACACCTTCCAGCAAGTCTGGCATTGTGCGCGTTCAAACGAGAGTGCACTGATTACCGAACTACCAAAAGGTTGAAATGGAACCGGTGAAGTGGGTGTGAGCCGTCTTCCATTCGCAAAGTTGATTAGGTATGTGACAAACGTAACTACACATGGTTCTCATTTGTCGACATTATTCAATCGAACCGTCAACTTGTTGTCATAAATGTTTTTCTTCGGTGTGTAAATAAATGAATAGATTTTAATTAGCAACATGACGGACTTGACTCAGTTCGGTTAAATTCCAATGAATACCTCTTCGCGGTCTATTTCATTTACCCAGGCTTTTATGGCGACATATGACCTCAATGGAGACGGCGTCGTGACCCGCCGTGAATTTCTGAAGGTTCTTACTGACTTACACAACGTGAGTTTATCTATTTGAATAGCGCTATGGGGAAGTTCAAAAAATGCACAGTTTATAACCGACAAACTTGTGTCATTTGTTGTCATCTTAGAAGGCATCGATCCATTCCAATGATTCATCGATTACGCCGATTAACGGTTCTCGAACGTTCATGAGTAAAATTCACGATCACCTCCCTAATGTCATCGTGAAAGTTTGAGGATATATTTTGGCGTTCTTTGCATTAGTTCTGGATATGAAAATATCGGAATGAAAACAAGATTCGCCACTAATTTTGTAGCTATACAATGAACGAATCTAATCTGTCCACCGGTAAATCCACTATTACTAACTACCTGACGATGAAGCACCGCACATGACACCAGCTCAGGGACAAATTGAGCAAAATTTCTGCAGAACAATCTTCCTTAGTACGGTATGAAATCTTCTGAGAATGACGAGTCTACTGCATGAAGAAAGGGCTCGAACGCCGAGGCAACCATTGGTGCACGAGTGAAACAGTAGTTTGACCGTTTCGCCGGTCGTGATTTCGAACAAATTACAAGAGGCTACATCCCACGAGTTCGAGTTCCGGAATCGATGGACCAAGCTTTGTATTTGAATTTGGTGGTGGCTAATCAAGTTTTGCGAGTGTTAATTTCATGTTTGACCCCCAATTCCACTCATGAATGCTTTTGACATTCACAGGTATGTGAAATTTTCGGCCAGCTGCTTACAGATGTGGTTCGAGTTGATCCTGATCTATGTATCGTGAATTCAGTCGTTCAGTGGCTTGACCATTGCTGTAATACGCCGTAGTGAACTAAGTCTCACAACAGCTCACCTCGAGCATTGAACTAATGTAAGAATGTGAAGCCCACCACCATCTGCGTGTGTTGTGTAACTCATATTAACCAGAATTCTCCGAGCTACTGCACAGTTTTTCATACAGCTAATCTATGATTCACACTCCTGCTGGCACTACCCATCGTTGATGTCTCAGATCTCTCGGCATGATAGCAGTCTACCGCCTGACAGGACGGCAACCAATTTGATTATATAGCTATGCATGAAGCGAATCAGCCTGCAAGTCCAATTTCCTGAGCTGCGTTCAACCGTTTGTGCATTTTGACAATCACGAACCAATACACAGCAGTCTTCTAAGATATCGTGGTATATGAGGGAACACGGTCACTCCTTACCGCAAGCTATCTTGTGTTCACATTGTGGTATTATACTATTACATTGTTCGTGCACCTGCATTCAAGAATATACGATCCGGTAGTGTGACACGCATGCATGTTCTTATTAGCAGAGTCTTCCCAAGTACGACTCTGAACGGAATTCGTCCGATTTCAAAACGGGAGTTTGTTGAGCTAGATCATGCAACACACACGTACCTGCGTAGTACTGATCGTTATCATTGACATTTAGTCAAACAGCTCGTTTTGGTCAAAATTAAAAGGCGAATCGGCTGTGCACATTGCAAACGATTTTGGTCTAACCACGGAGTTTGATTTCATCAAAACGATCCCATTTTGGAGATCACAATAAATCGGGGTTAACAAAGAATGTTTGAACTAGGGTGGTTCGAAATGACCGGAACAAGAGATCTCTGTAGAAACTGCCATTAATAGTTCAGCGCAAAGCTTAGCTTCTCAAGCCAATGCTTCCAAGTTAGATAATTGTTCCGACCACGTAAGCGAAAACGTGCATCCATTTACGTCAATGTGTTTAGTCCTATGAAATATCGGCTTGGAACTACGATTGCTGACATGTTAGAGAAATAAGTCAGACATGCCCAGAGGTGACTCAGTGAGTAGAATGAAGGGTAACAGAATATAGGGATATCCGTGTTAATTTGGGTATTACACAGAACGAGAAAATCCACTGGTGAATTGATGGTGGATAAGCCAACTTGTTAATGTGGTAGTCAGGCTGGTCATGATTGTACCCTAAATCAACAGAGTATGGTACAATACCGTTGAAATATAAAGAGCATCGATTGCAACTGATGAACGTAAGTAGTGCCATGAGGTCGAACTCAAAGGCTTTTAATAGAAGAGTTTAACAGCGGAAGACTAGTGTCAATATACCTTCAGTGATTTTTTCAGTGTTTCCATTCTGTAACTCATCATTCGTGAACTTGTGGTTATCCCCTTTGTCATCAATCATTTCTAACTTACAGCTAGACAGCCCAGCACAATAATGGAAGCTATCGCGAAACCTGGCTGGCTGCCACTGAAAAACTATTCTGCTGTATACATCCGAAGTTTGTGTCTATTCGTGGTTTTGTTTTATAATATTGTATACGGCGACCACCATGTTTTCCTGTGACAAACGATATGGGTGAATGGGAATTTTGACTTTTTCACGTTCATAACACAGCGGGTAATTACACGCAGATACTCACACTTTGGACTCACCGTACAATATCCACGTAGACAAGTATTCATTTGCTAATTTCTGGCTTAGTGAGCCAACATTTGTGTAATCGTATTACTAATAAGTAGTGTGGCAGATTCATGAATTTGGTGGATTCCATATGAGACAGTGGGACGGGTGGGTGACAGAGTCCAAATGTGAAATTTCCGAGCTCCCGGTGTGGCTTGGTAGCTCAACTGGTAGAGCGCTTGCCGCGTTGAGGCATGCTGTGTCTGTCGCTGGTTCGAATCCAGCCGAAACCCTGACTATTCACGGTTGGGTCTCATCTAAATTTGTGTAATCGAAGTTTTTCTTGGAGAACGTGGAAGTTGTCATTCATGCCGAAGCTAAGCTTTGAGTAATGTGGCTGGAACGCCGCTAGTCCATTTTGTGTGATCCCCGGAATGTGATTTCACTGTGAGAGTTACATCTATGTTTGACATGTCCCATTCGTGTTAGACATGCATTTAGCGGTAGAAATCCAGTGTGCGCTCTCAAGCCTCGTATTACAACACATCGGTGATCGATATAAGACATTAATTTGCATGTGGACTTAATCAACATCCGATGTGTGTATCCGTATATGCACCTTATCGCAATCAGAAAAGAACAAAGACATGACATTGCAGACTGTGACAGATGGGTGTCTACGAATATTAATCCTCAAAACAGAAGCCAGGTGGATCGGGGGCAATCGCAACAGAGAGGGAAACGTGGATATGTGTGTCATTAATAAAACAGAAATTATCCAGTCAACAGGATTCAGAGCAAGACCACTGAGTTTGTACTGGCATTGTGAAGAATCGTAATTCGCGCGAGTTTGCACATTTCGAACTCAGATGGGCCGAGAGTGCGGGAAACGTTGCACACAAAAGCCGGTTTTGGGATAGTACTCTCATCCAGGCGTTGACGACGGACAAGAGAGACGTAGACCTGTCCGAACAGTCGATCTAACGCTGTCTTCATTGCATTCGAGAATGATACTTCAAGTAACAGAAAGTATGTTGACATTTCACTGATTGGTACGAAGGTGCGCCTTAAAGTGGATGCGGCCTCTGGATTGATACTCACCTACGAGAAAACTGGATTAATTACGCACACTGGTAGACATGTAGACCAATCACATGACACGGAACGCTTCGGAAACTCAAATTCCCTTTGCGTTGAGGTTACACTGTGAGATTCACCTTGGCAATTTGCGTGCTAATTGTGCCTGTTACGCTGTGACAAATTTAAAGGTGAATTTGCTTGGCATAGACTGGAGTGGCAAATCGGGATTATTCGATGTGCCATTGAACTCATTCTATAGTCAAGTCTGTGCAACTGTTAAAATTATACCTGCCTATCACAAACCAAGGTAGTTAACAGACACAGAAGTAAACGCACAAATATGAATTCGCGGTTGCAAACAGTGTCACAATCTTTCAAAGATGGTCTTGGTCGACATACGCAGGCCAAGGCTACACTGCACACTCGTTCTAGTGCAAACCCGGTTTTCTGTCACAAAACACCGGTTCCATATACAGCTATTGCTCCGCTGGATGATGAGTTGAACCAGTCAGAAAGAATGTGAGTCATCAGTCCACTGAGCAGTTCTGTTTGGGCCATACTAATCGTAGTGATAAAGAAGGCAAACGGGTCGCTAAGATTGTGCAGCAACTTCCAAACTGGTCTGAACAAAACTTTGGAAACTCATCCATATCTACTGTCTGCCCCCGACTACTTGCACACAAAGCTGAACGATGACATGATGTACATTAAGATCGATTTTTCTCAGGCCTATCTGCAAGCAGAATAGTATGTACGCAGTGGGCAGTTTCTTACAGCAAATCATATACACGACGTTAGTTGGTTTGATGTGTTCAATGGCGTACCCGGACGACATTATTATTGAAACAAGACGATAAAAGCTTTGCCCGAAATGAGCCTGTGAAGATAAGCTGGTAGTGGTATATTGCACAATTTCTGCTCCATCTGATCTGTCAACCTGACTTGGGGCTGCCTCGCCGCCGCTCCGATGTGGGTGGAACTACGCCCACACGAATATTGGGACACGCAGTGTGGGATGAGGGGAAGAGATAAGCGGTGGTTGATCGCGGGCACTGCCACTGTGGCGGTGCCTAAACCGAGAACTACTTTGCCGCGTAAAAAACTCGTGTAGCAGCAAAATCTAACCGATATTTCAAGAGTGGACAGACATCGTCGCTCTTGAGAGGATTTTGAACAAGTGCAGCTTCCGGTTCAGCTAAATGGACGGGTTAGCTGTTGATTGGTGGTCTGCTGAATCGTCTTACAGATCACTGTGGATAAACCTTAACTTTCAGTGTGCCTGCAAAACGATGGTGCTCTTCGTCGATTGTATCAACTGTGCAAATTTTCCTAGCTCGGTCGAATACTGACCTTGCTAAGTTCTGTTCGTGCTGAACTGGGACTAGACTGTCGTAGAGCAAGTACTGCCCAGTTCATGTAGAATTTCCGTAGACCGAGCTGTGCCCTGGAATAATACATCCAAAGACGACGGGCGATGGTCCTTTCATAACTCCATCGTAAATTGTGGTTTTGCGCGACTACAGTACAGTTCCTTCATCAACGTTTCGACCTGTTGTTTACTGTCGGTGATCACGATAATGTCCTCCACATACCTTCGATAAACCGCGCTCGTTGCGATATGTTGTTCCACTTTGCTTTCTATATGGGCCACAAAAGTGTCCGTGAGGATTGCACCTAGAGGACATCCGAAAGCCACTCCATCGATCTGTGTGAAAATTCTCTCATGAAATTGCAACTGAGCATCTGCTGTACACAAGTAGAGTAGGTGTTCTAATTCAGACAGCGAGATAGGAAGAGATGTTCTGTTAGAGATTGTGTAATCGCATAAAAACCGCACAGTTTCATTTATGGTAACATTAGTGAACAGTGATTCAATATCCAGCGAGGCCGTCAGTTGTGCGTTAAAGTTGACTTCCGACAGCCCGTCAACCAGTTCGAATCTGTTTCTAGCATTCTAGAAAGCCCATAGTAGGAAGTTCACAATCGGGTCATCCCAGTATTAATCGCATGCGGTCGGTGGCTGGCGGTTACGTTTATTGGCCAGGAATCGTCAGTCAGGTTGAGACTTCCGTTCGAACTTGTCAGACATTGCACAATCGTGGCGAAAATGGCCACTAAATCTTAACTAAACTCTTGGTTCAACGCTGATAAACGATACTCCCAGGGTCAAACGGATTTTGGTTCACTGATTACGGTCGCACGAATGCGCCTGCATGGAATGTGGTCAGGACCTAGGTTTTCTTATTCGCTATGTTGGTCGTAGGCCTGACCCAGAGAGGGTAAAAGCTATAGCAAAATGGTCTCTACCAACGCATAAGATCACCCTCTATTCATTCCTAGGTCTGGTGAAATGTTTCCGTGATTTTGTATTCCGTAGACATGATGTTCGTGTCATCAAGTCGCCCACATACATGGGATCTTTCATGGCTGCGGGCAGAAGTTTGCCATTACTCATTCGTACTTACCAAGCAAATTTTCAACCCCAATTTGCTCTTACCTCACTACGACTCAAACTGGTAACGACAGTTGGTTCATGGTGCGAGGTTGAATCAGTTGTTCCACACAAATTCACCAGTGGTTCACAAAAGACAGTTTTGCACATTTCGCACGCACTAAATTTGACTGGGAAGAACCACAGTGAAATACAGTGAAAACTTCTATGGAATGTTCCACGGAGAGAACTTTAAGTTATGTGAGGACTATACGTATCTTTTGCCAACTTTTGGTTCAACAGAGGGTATTCTGATCCATACCACCAACTGATTACAGCGGTCAGCTACGGTGTTACTAGAAAACACTTCTGAGATTCGGCTCAAGAAAACATCGAGCTTAGGGCACGCAGATGCATTATCTAGTCTGCTAACAAAAGATTTGAGGTAAATGCGACGTTGGTATTCCTAAAGCAGGATGAAATTCCTGGCCTCGTCATTAGGAGCAAGGACGGTTATATCATGACAATTAGCAACATTTCGGAAGATTGTTAGAAGGTTGACACAAACAAACTATCCGGAAATAACACGTTGCTGGGAAAGCAAATGGCGAGACAATTCCAGATACTGTCATTGCAT
Source organism: Paragonimus westermani (assembly GCA_008508345.1). NCBI lineage: Eukaryota > Metazoa > Platyhelminthes > Trematoda > Plagiorchiida > Troglotrematidae > Paragonimus > Paragonimus westermani. The sequence goes on along the minus strand of QNGE01004716.1, from coordinate 37,753 downwards.
GGTCATATTTCTGAAAGCCACTCGGCACGGAAACACCACAAATAAGGGTGCACGAAAATTACATCAACAATATGCACTTTTGCAACTACGACCTTGCATTAGTTGCTCAGTTTGTCATAAGGTTGTCCATTGGCCACTTGACATTTTCGACCTTCTCGGTAAACGGCTGCCCGTTCATCGCTTAAGGTATCCCTTCAAATCGACACAGACAGTCTGGTCACCTCATGTATACAGTTGGCGTTAGTTCGCGTCCTTCATGAACCGGTTGAAATTGCATTTCGTTTTATATCCATCTAAAACTGCAATGTAGTTGCTCCGCTTGAATACCCCAAGGACATCGTTCACTGTGTACAGATGACGTAAGATCTAGATTTGAAGTGTCTGTTTACTCACGAATGGCCAGTGATGTTGCGGTTCGTCCATTAGGCCAAACATTTGCCAACACATTCTCGTTAGAATGATTAAATCAAAAGTTTCATATAATTTGTCCAAACCGTATACTGCAGATTGCGTGTTGACGAACTTTCATTTTCATCGATATTGATAATTTTGATTCGTCTTTTAACATTCTGAACTCCGTTACCCAGAACTTGTGATTTCCCCACGGAATTTAATCAAACGGCATGCTAGCATTCTCAGATGCTCTCTCCACAAGATCTGCGGGGGGACGTTACAGCGATCTGTTTGTCGTAAAGCAGCAGGCGGAGGAGACTATCTTCAGCACTATAGTGGTGTCCGATAGCAAACAAATGTGATTTGTCAACACCCTGTTCCATAGAGTTTGACGTACTTGACCTCCCGTCGCCTGCGAATAGAAATGGAGATACTGTGCAAAACATTATCGGTAAGTGGACATTCTGAAGTTGCCACAGAAGCCCACAATGTAGGTAGATTTCGAATGGCACAAAGGAGAAATACATTTATAGTTCCGCAATTCAAGGGGGATCTCCTGGCAGACGACACGAAGCATACTCTCTAGAGTGCCCTCATGCTAACAGGCCACCAATTTGTCATTCATAATTCCGCCATGCAATCAGAGCTTAAAGCCACTGGCATCCAGCTAAGTCGTGATGATGGCGTTTTGCGTGCAAAAATTCATCACACAATCATGTTGTTGATGACATAATATTCGGTGACTGCATGTGTCTTCATCCTCCGTCTGGGCCTATTGGACCGTCACACATAAACCGCTCGTTTCACATCCACTGCTGGTGAGAGTTAACTCGTCGTAACACATGTCTCATTCTGTTCTGTCGAATTTGTTATCTGCAACCGAACGTTCAGTTTACCAAGGAAAATATCATTTGACAATATATGTATAACAATCCAACTTCCTTAGAGGAGGTTGTTTTAGAGTGTGGGTGATAAGCATTAGCCTTCGCGTTTACCGCATGCAATCACGTATATTGTGATCATGCGTTTGACCGTTCTATTATAAAATAAAGTCGTATATGGAGGGTCTTGAATTAAGTGACAGCATGTCACGAACTTCTTCGAAAACCGGAATAAGGAGGCTGTGCAAGCGGCTGGTATTATAAGAATTGGTTGGTGTTTAGCGCGAATCCATTGAGAATCGCTGTCAATTCTATGCTGCGTTTGTACGGTGGTTGCATCGAATCGTGGCATTCAGACATAGTTAGACGTCATACAGAGTTGGTGCACACCTTGCAGTTGCCTCGGTCCTCATGACACACACTGGTTCTGTTTACTTCTTAGGATATCTGACGCGATTGCATGAGGTCCGCCGAGATCACTTGAGGATGGTCAGTGATGCAGGTTTAATCTTGATATGCAATATGTAGTGTGAAATAACTATGAATCGCCATAGCGACCCATGCCCCCCAAACATAACGCCTTATAATCTGTTCATATAGGTTGATACGTTCAACTATAATTCTTCGATGAGCAAAACTTTAATCAGAGACCACCATCTTGACCAATTCACCACTTGAAGTTTAGACCCACTCTGATTTCCAGTTTCTTGGAGAGTAACAGCACAGTGGTTCGGTTCCTTGCCTCACAGCTCGTGAAGACGTGAACCCAGTGTTCTTTGCTCAGTTCCATTTCTAACCCGGTTCTAGAGAGGCAACGTCACCGAAGCCTTAGAACAACCCACGATCACTTCCTAGACGGAAACCGGACACTTTGAAGTCTATATAAATTAGAAGTATCTAAACTGGAAGGCATAAAGTGCAAAACCAATGGACTTTTAATGCAGCAACAATGGAACATTGATATACAAGCAGAATAGTCTGCATCCTCTATGAAATGGTTTTGCAGAATGTAGAATGAGTTGTACTGGTGCAAACGTTAACTCTGGATTTTGTTTTACTCCGTCATTTTGACTCCCTATCTGTTGTTCATGCAAACGATATCAACTTTGGATAAAACCTCTATCATCCTGAGCATACAACAAGGTTAACTGGGATTGAGCGCGACACAACCTCACCGTTAGGCATCAGTTTATGGGTGATAAATATAACATGAAAATATAGGTATTTTTGTTGAAATCGCGTTCATGATTTGTTTAACTTGTTCCAAAAGGGTACAGTCAGTCCAATACAAATGGTCATTTATTTTCGGGGCGAAAGTTCACAGAACAAAACGAATGAATGACAAACACATCGACATTATTTTGAACACACAACGGTTCAACCTGCTGATATTCAGCGACGGTGTCTCGTAATGTGAGGTCTCGATTAAGAGTAGATATATAGACACGTGTAGACATATATATATATGACTTTAAACACAAGTTCCCGCTACATACCTCAACTGTTACCTCTTTGTTTGAAGGTTACTCTGGCACACTGTGAACAAACGTTGCCGGTCTGTTGCATCTGGGTCCACATAAAGTCTCTCAACAACCTCACAGAAGAAACTTGGACAATCGGATTGAGACAGGACAACAAACAGGTACACAGAATATAGTATCGTCGGTTCAGAGAATCCACGCCGAAATTCACCGGCTCAAGATTGCTTAGAATAGCTATAAGTAAGCCACTCAGTTCATGTAATGAGAGTAACACTATGAACCCGTACACTTCTACTGATATGGCGGTGGATACTGCCTTCATGGAATCTGTTTCACCTTCTGGATCGTGTGACACCTCTAGACGTTTGTTTGCAAGAGGTGCCGGGGCATTGTCTGTCTGATTGCTTGATACCGCCCGTGATGATTTCAATTTACGAAGCACAATCACCTGAATCACTGTCACTATGGTCACCGGAACGCAATACCGTAGCAGAATATCCACTGTGAACACCAAACGCGGTTCGGCCGTAACAGCGGGCACACAACGACCATCAATATAACGTAGAGAGAACATGTTAGTCACACTGACTGTAGTCGAGTAGACCAGTATGAAGAGGTAACATGTGGCTATGTACCAAATTGTTCGCTTCTTGTATGTTTTCATGTAAATAACGGCCCAAAGCTTGTCTAGCATTAGACACACGTGATTGCAAATAACGAACATACGCAGACACCGAGAAGAATAAGTGCTGAGTACAAATCGACACAGAAAGTAGGAACTGTTCATCACCTGCATATACCAATCATCTTTAGGTGCCAGTTGAATGACTCCAAAGATGCAAATAACCGCATCGAATGCACATGCGTTCATTAACAGAATTTTTGTAAGGCGCGATCTTATTGGTATCCTGCACAGTGAACAAAAAACCCATAGGTTGAATCCAAGTCCTATAAGTGAAACAACCAGGAAAGCACAGTATATCTCCAGGGGGATGTTCGGGATGTTAAGTGGCGGAGTGATTGCTGAACGATCTGACAAACTCATACTCGTATTCATTGGGAACTTGCCCGTTTACCTCCCACCGGACCGCTTTGGAAAATTTTTAAACGGTCGCCTGCTGATTCTTTTTTGTACTGGTGAATAATGGATGTTTTTGTCACGGTTAGTAGCAGATATGTGTTTTGATGATCGACTGACATGATAATACTAACGAGCACGCAATTCGTCAAGTTTTCTATTGGTCGTGTTACTGATGGAACTACTGTTTATTCAAGTAGGTGGACAGATAATGCAAAGGGAGTTAGAGGCAAAGTCTGTGTCACAGCGATGGTCCGTTCTAAAGTATATCTAAAGCTCCAACGCACGCTTGGCATGGTTGCAACCCACGCAAAAACAATACTTGTAATTATCAAACTGATTGACTTGTCTGCATTACTATCATGCAGCTAATTCATAGAAATGTTACAGACTACGGGACTGAGCAGAGGCCAATAAACATTTGCCCGTTAAAACGGAACGATGAGTTCTCTGGAAGGTTTGCATTAAATGGCATAAACCGCCCGAAAATTGTGGGGTTGTTAGGGTCCGAAAAATTTAGTGAAATTTATGAAAGATAGACATGCTAGCTAATCACACGTTTTGAAAAATAGTGGAAAATGGATTTCGTTGAGCAGTACGGGTTCGCCATCAACACGGTCGCAAATTTTCATCATCTAGAACGACCAAGTATGAATTGTCTCTGTGGTTTACTTGGTATACAGTTAACTGGCTCTCAGCGGATAGAGTATATTCTTACACGTGCCCATACCTCACCAAAATTACACCTTGTAATGATAACTCACAAAGCAAAACTCTGTACAAAAAATGTTTCTTACAGCAGTAACAAGAACTTCATGTACAGTCGCTTTTCATATGAAAACCACCCTTGCCGAGTTTCCTCCGTTAGAAACACATTATCATTTTGAAGCACCTAAGTGACGCGCAGAAGAACGGTGGAAAACGCAACTGTGATAAACAGCAATAAGAGTTGAATACTGACAATCTCGTGGGCGATTCAAGTTCGTTCATTGCGCAACATTTTGGGGTAGTTATTGGAGTCCATACAGCTGAAAGACCGGCCTGTATACCACGGAAACGCAAGTGGGATGTGATAGGTAACTTTAAGAAAATGAGATAAACATACATGGTTTTACACTTAGGATGATGATTGAGGCTGGAGGAAATGCGAAGTGGTAATTCTCGCATCAACAGTAGTCTCTTTGTCCATAGCAATTGTGTCAGCAAAGCTATTTGAAGACTTCGTCTAATATCCTGATTTCCTACGTTTTCTTTTAATTTGTATTAATCCAGAGATTATGCTTGCACGACAAACTCCGGTAGGGAACTTCAGTCAGAATACACCTGTTGCATACAAGTTAAATTGTTCGGTGACCAAGTCTACCTTGCCATCTATCGGTTGAGCGTGCATTGCGACCTGAACCACTTTCGATAAAATGTCTGGATAGTGTAATGATTGGAATGATGTGATCCGATTGAGTGCTATTTGTTTACTAACCGCTATGCAGTCACTATTCTTCGTGAGATGAAGGAGACGAGCTGAAACCTTTCTCTTGGGGTGATAACACAACAATACTTTGACAATCAAAGCAATCATTGAAGGTTTGTGTTTTGTACACATTCCAAGAAATAGTGGTTACTAAGTCAAAGACATCAAGATTACTCAGATACTCCTAAGTGGTTGTAGACGCCCCCTCTTTGATTGGTCAACCTGAGTGCATAATTTGTTGTGTTCTCCAAACAGCTGCCCCGGAACAATAAGTTATCGCAACTTCACTCCCTCGGGAAAGCTTCGCAAATTTGGACCGTCTTCTGTACTGATTTTCGGGTTAGAACTGAAGGTCTGAGAAGATGTTCCTCGGCTATCTCTTTCTCTGAGGATGTCCCATAATTGCCACCCATTTTCTTCGTCACTGTGTTGCCGTCTAAATTGGCTCTGTAGTACACCTAGCTCAGAGGACGTCGGTGCTCATCAACGCTGTCAAGAGTCGTGTTCTTGATCACTGATTTTGGATCATGATGAGTGATGATTCCACAATCCAGATAAGCGTCATCTCCTGCAAAGCGCCTGTAGTAATGAAGTTAATGCAGTGTCGAATCGACTTCAGATGTCATGGTTTGGAAAACCTCTTCGGAATCCCTTCCGTTTTAACATGCACAAAACCCCTTTACTTGGGTAGAAAGCTGTCTAAATCGGTCTCCTGCCACGGCATCGGTTTTGCACCCCTTACAATTTGCATTCTGGACAGTACGGATCACGTACTACGCAGCACTTTCGAACAGAAAAAACACGGCTACATCCTAAGCCACTGACGTTGGATGCTGTCGACTCATTTGTGTAACACGGAACTGTGGTTCGCTGTGTGTGTTTAACACCTGTGGAGGATCTACGTAGACGGACTATTTTTTCACCACAGTGACCATGATAGTCGTGATCAGGTTGCTCAACAAAAGTAAGATTTAGCGGCGACCGGCGTGTTGCCGGTCGAGGGACAAACCGCAGAAGCCAATCTGCACCTATTGCGGGATTGTTTACAAGGTGGCGATGAGCTTCGTGAACATTCTGCTGATCGAACTGAGATTTTTCCACAAAAGCTCATACGCTCATTTACACACAAATTCTGCCGTCTAATGTGGACATTTCACTGTAACGTTCATATCAGGTAATCATGGTAAGATCATCAATGAATAAGACGCCGGCTCAATTGGCAGTTTTTAAGTCATCTTCTCCTGTGGTTGTGTGTGGACTACAAGAATCGTGATTATGCAAACAGAATTTACCTGCACCAATGTTTGTCTTCGACTGATAATTAATGCTAGAAGTCTCGGAATCAAATGCTTGGTGACCTAATTTGTTCGACCTAATTTCACTCTCACGTTCATGTTGAATTACATCACACATTATATGTTGGACAGACTTGACTTGATTATATATCAACTGGCCGTTCGCACGAGTGCACAGTCCCGTGTGCACTCGTGTGAAAATGAAATACACTGGTCAAAAGATCGCTTTCTGAGTCCTGTGCCAGCCCTTGGCTTTCAGCCGATGGAGACAACTTCCTTAGTGTTAAGTTCATCTTGTGGAACTATAATCGTAGATCTTGACAGTAGTGTAGACAATAGCGCCCTGGTCTGGTCACCAGCACAAATCTCAAGCTGAAAGTTTATTTCAAATGGAGATGAAACCTGTGCGGATCGATTGAAGCGGATGTGATTTCCAGTGGGTGTTGGATCTGCGGAAGCTCTTCCGGTAAGTTTGTCCTTTTTGTTTGGTAATATGCGAAGCGGTGAATTCGTTGAGGCGTGTTTGATTTGTTTGTAAAAAGCCGATCCTAAAATTGACTTTATTAGTCCCTGCTGTGTGCAGTAAACGACCATGGTGAATTTTGTACCATACCAGCACAGTATTTCCTTTCTTTTATAACTATCACTGGTTATCTAGTAGCACTTTCTTTTTGATATTGCTTGAAATGTACCCACCTTCATCCGCACCCAATTGGCTTTATGAGCTCATTTCCCGTTGACTGGTGGCCATTGGCGGATTCGTGTTTTGTCCACTCCATTTTAAGTGCCTTCCTGTCGGATAATTTGCGTATCCGATTAATTCGTATTCAACGTTAGATAGCACCTTCATTGCAATTTTATTTGAAATAGTACCGTATAAATTTCAATGCTTTCGACCGTCTTTTCTGACGTTTATTGGACATGGCAGATAGTCCCATTAAACCGATCGTCTGAATAAGCGTTACTGGAATTGCATCCCAAGCTTCGCCTCGTATCTGTCGGTAACATCTCCGTGACATTGAAAAGACGGAAGTTGGAGGGATATTTCTTGGTCAAACACAGTGAAAAAACAACCTTAGAAATAAGTTTGGACTCGGTTACCCACCCGTCCCACTGTCTCATATGGAATCCACCAAATGATTCAGGGGATCGACTGCCCCAGTTCACACTGGAATCCACCAACGCCACTGCTGAGCATAGAAATTGTATTACTAATGAGTGGTGTGGCAGATTTGTGATTTTAGATGAGACCCAACTGTGAAAAGTCAGGGCATGCTGTGTCTGTCGCTGGTTCGTATCCAGCCGAAGCCCTAACTTTTCACAGTTGGGTCTCATCTAAAATCACAAATCTGCCACACCACTCATTAGTAATTAGAAATAAGTGTTATTAGCTTGGTGTGCCTGCATAGTGAGTATGGTGGTGACATTGGGCGTTCGCTGTTATGCTACACGATGATGTTCGAAGTTTTTACAATTTCTGTCCAACATGCTAGTCAATTAATTCGGCACCCGTTGCAGGACTTTGAGAAACTTGACGGGGATGGTGTAGACAGCCGATAAAGGATCTCTGATTTTATGGTTTCTTCAGAGATGTCACGTTAATAAGTGCTGTAAACTGGTTTGCGTTTGATCACCATACACTAGTACTGACTATGAGGCTACGAAACTGCATTCCCGTGATGTCCATGATCTATCTTGGTTGATTCTTCGGGATTTTCTTTGCAATGAATCTCGTGAACAGCANTTCGTAGCTCAGCTGGTAGAGCGCTTGCCGCGTTGAGGCATGCTGTGTCTGTCGCTGTTTCGAATCTAGCCGAAGCCCTGACTTTTCAAAGTTGGGTCTCATCTAAATTCATAAATCTGCCACACTGCTTATTAGCTTGAAGATAGATACAAGTCAGAGAGGGTCGAAATGAATCAAACCACAGCGGTAGCTGGCAGTTTCTAACAGGATGGATTGTAAGATAATAGAAGAATGCATGTAAATTAGATAAAGCCAATTTTGAACAAGACGGCAATATGTACATAGCCCTTATGGAATTCACTCTACGAGGTGAAAGTCTCTTAATTCACAGTTTCAATGTTAACCAGTTACCACAAAAGTTCATAGTGGTTTTCTGGCACTTTTAACTACAACCACGACAGCAGTTGTCCAGGTGAGCGAACCCACTTAGGTTGTGATATCGATTGTTCATGTGACTTTACTGCTCTTAACCCTAACTGCTAATACTCAAAAGGAAACAAACAACATCTCAAAGTGAATAACATGCACCGTTCACTTTCGCAGGCAGTAGTATCATCATGTGGACATTGGCAATGCATTGTGCGAACAACTTCTGGTGAGTTGTGTATTCACCTGGTTTCTGATTGTATGGAATGATACAGATTGGTCTAATGTTCCTACCACCTTCATGCCATGATTAGTGAATATCTGTTTGGAACATAAACCGCTGTTAAGCCAAGGGAATCGTTTTTGCCGAGTAGTAATAAACAGTTTTCAGCTCTACTGAGTGGCAGTTGTTGGATCACTGTCCTTACAGCTATCCGAAAATTCCTGATTGGTTGTTGTCGCGATCTCCCGTTTGGTAGGCCCGACAATAAAACCATACATGGCATGCAAACGACACTTCTGGGAGCGTGAATTATTGCAGATGCATTTTCGTTATTTTTCTATGTTATCCGTAGATTAAAAGGATTGGGGCCCTTCCAACCATTTCACAGCGAGTGCTCTGTTTTCCGATTCATCATTGATTAACAACATATACTTCAATGTCAATAGAGGCAACAACATCAGGCGATCAACAGCACGTCACATACGGTCACGTGGATCAGTCTCATTGGCAGAAATCCAATTTCAGTTTTCTGTTGTTGCCATCGGGTGAAGAAGCTCGTCGTACCGTAGAATCAATTAGTTGATATACCTTGCTCACCTCCCTCTTCGGTGGTATACAAGAAAATGTTAAATTACAATCCAGGCCGAGAGATCATTCCTAACATCTTCCTGGGATTACGAAACTTGGCCACTCACATCCACGGTTAGATGGTTACACATATTGTCGTGGCAGTGGACGTGTTGCAACGAGTGATACAGAATTGGTTGTGTAAATAAACACGGAAAGAGCTTTGTGCAAAATTAAAAATTGTCAATTTTCTTCGCGTCGTGACTAACCAAATGAAGCGTGGTTACCACAACTCCGTCAGGTCAAAATAAATTCACGTGTATTAACTAAATTGGTTTGATCAATCAAGGCGTCCTCATCCTAACGGTTAAGGGCTGCGAACTTGAATTCACAAAGGTGAGAAGCGCATATCAGCACCAGCAAAGTTTTTGTTCGTTTACACACCAGCCGATAGTCGACTGTGATCACTTTCAAGTGGAGTCTTCCAGATTAGACCTACCCTTGTCAGTCCTCAAGGTATGTAACGCTTGATAAATATCGTCATTCCTATCCGCTTTCATCAGACACTCAGCACCATCAGCAGCATCAACATCGAGATTTCAACAGCCTTGACCCTGATCAGAAGGTATTTTTGTTGCGGCTGCCACTCATCTCAACAGTGATGCAGGAAAAGAAAACGTCACTGAATGACGGAAGAACTAGAAATAGCGTAGATGTAAATGCACCGTTGACTGCCGTACGCTGCCGTCTCGGATAGCGTTTCCGGCCAGCGGTTTGAGTGATTATGAAAACCCTAAAGAAATAGACGACAGCTATGCGATTTGTTTAGTGGAACAATCCAGTTTTTCGTATTTCGTGACCACATTGTTGCTTGAACTCCACGCAGTTTTACCTAAGTGTTAATGGTCTCCGTATACAAGTCTCGGTATGGCAGACGCTCAGCTGGCATGCGGAGTACCGACTCATCCATCGTAAGCTGTGCAATGTGATTAGCTGACCAGTTGATCGCAATTCACGAGTGTTCGGGACTACGAACCGGCGAACGGCCGTATTACCCATGCGGTCAATACACCTAATGTGAACTGATTGGCGGGCACAACGATGGCCAAACAAAAAGCCTGTTGAAATCTTCGTCGTGAATTGCACGCGATTCCGAACCATATCGTTAAACAGAACTTACACAAACCTTATATGGCGTTCCTTCCAACGACAACGGGAAGTCGTTTTAATGCCATAAAATGAAGCAGTTTGATGGAGGCAACTCGTGCTTTTCTATCGTCGCCGATATCTCATTGGCAGTATTACATGTTGACGAAGAAGTGCTACCTAATTATGTGGAACTGACTGCAGTCCCATTTGAATTAAACTACAATAAAGGACGCCGGAGGGAGAATACCACAATTTTGAATAACCATTTTGCAGGTTGATGTGCCGAAGCACATTCCATACAGACCACCCACTTTTTTACCTCGTTCAGATTGGCAGGCATCTTCACAAGAGGGGCTAAGTAATACAATATCATCCGTATATTCCGTACTGAACAAGCTGGTGCCATGAAGAAGCTGAACATGGAGTTCACTGGACTACCCAAATGCACGTTCCGGAATGCTGTCCAGTACTAAATTGGACAGGTAAAGGGAGATAGGACAATGCTGACGAACACCACTAGATGTGGTGAACGTCAAAGACCATCGCTCTGCTTGTAGGTTAGGCAAGCTGTGATCATAACACATTCACCTGTATCCTTGACAACCCCTTGCGATGGAGGTAGTCCCGGATGAGGTTGCGAACAAACCAATCGAGAGCAGCCTTTGGATCTAGGATGAGCAGAACCGTCGGCTGCCTATGAGAATGCCGATACTGCAAGACCGATCACGGAGTGAAAATGTAATCAAAATCGGATCGGAAGTTTGCCTGTTCCTTATGCATCTGACCTTCTGTGGACATAGTGGGCCGACAATATTATAGGGCCAGTGAGTAACTTGGATGCAACATACACTGGTTTGATATCTATATGGGTATCAAATAGAAATTAGGCTCAGTTCTCCAATACGAAAATGATGTAAAATACAAGTCCTAAGGTGCTTTTTCACATCTACAAGCCGTCTGAAGGTGTTCTGTCGGTTTCGTTATCAACCTGTCCCCACCATTCATGAGAAAAGCGGCAGAGAGTAGATCTGGTTCACAAATCTCGACACGACTCAGTCACTTGATCTCCAGTTCTGTCGTAACTGCCAAGCTCCTACAGACCATACCTCATCACAGTAAGCTTTCATAGCTGCTGCAATTTGTTCACAGAATTCATTGGGTTCTCTCACCTGACTCGGACTGTACAATGTATTCACCAATATCTAATGATAAGCGTTCTACACAGGCACCTCGTTCGAACGTCAGCTAACTATTTTGCATTTAGTAGTGTTTGATCTCCAGACAAGTGAAGAAAACAGAACGAGCACGCACAACAGCATAATACGAGCGCAAACGGTTATTCCGAAACGCTCGACAGTTTTTAACACAGTGGTGCCAACCGCAGCCGACTGCCATGTGACTCAGCTGTGCCAACAACGGAAAGACAGGGGTTGTTTCCATGTGACACAAACCTCCTTCACGTGTTGAAATTCGGTGCTCGAAATAAAGAGAGCGTGAGACTTGCACAGCTGCGAAAATCTTTGGCCACTGTTAGTACTCTGCACACGGTTTTCTTCTCACCGAAGACAATCACACCAAACATTAAAACCTCTGGCTGATATGGTGATGTGAGTGTTTAGGCCACTTCAGAAGGTCAACAAGGACGTCGTAGAGTGCATCCTTGACAGCATCTGAACAGCTGTCCGTTGGGGCGTGTGCCGACATAATGAATACATAATGCTTCTCCCATTTATGCCGACAGACCTTAACCGGTATATTGAGTCTGACATCGCATAAGCGCTCGCTCACTGGGATCTAATCGAGCAGACAGTGCTTCGCCTCGAAACTTAATGAGATTCTCACTTCCGTGTGACCACCAGATTCAGCTCCGGCGTCACCAAAGACCCACACACAACCATGAATCCTCACAACACAAACAATTCCATACTGCATCGGCCGTCTCGCGGTGTACACCGGGTCGCCCTATCTACTGCATACAGCAGGGTGGATAAGCGAAAACATGCTACTGCTGACCCCTCCCCCACTGTCTTATCAAATTTAGCTCTCAGGCACCTCCCGATTCCCAATTTGATAACTTCTTTGCAGGTCCAGAGCAGATATAATTAATCATAGTAACACTGTGCTGATAAGTCCCAACTCTCGCCACTCAGTCTCAGACCTCCATCGTCCTGTGCTTCGACCTAGAACTCAAATTAATATAGGTGCCTTCAACGTTCGTACTCTAAAACAAATAGGTCAACAGGCTGCTCTCACATGAACGTCAGACTCTCTACATATTGATGTTTGCTGTATCTCAGAGACTAGAATCCGCCACAGTAGTCAAAGTATGGAATTAACAGCACCCGCATTTTCTATCCGATACTGGTTATACACTTCAGGTGACTCTCCGGCTGCCTTTACCGGTCAAGCGGGAGTAGGTATAGTCCTCAGCACGACGGCCGCAGCCACATTGATAGATTTGATTCCTATTAATAGTAAACTTTGTTCCGTCCGCTTGACAGGTTCTGTTGGGGTCTGTTCGAAACGCAAAACCGTCGGAAATCATTTCGCTGTTTATGCTTATGCTCCAGATGACTGTAGCGACGTTGGCGTCAGGGACGTCTTTTATTCGGATCTGGCCGCTCTCTTCCGGTCGGCAAGTGGTTCTGGCCGGAGATATGAACGCCCAGGTCGGCCGCCCTAGCGAGGTCGAATCACGTCTAAGTGGCAAGTTTGGGATAGCATCACATCGCTCGGACAACGGCGGCCGATTATTGCAGCTGTGCGCTGAGCATAGGCTGTTTATAGCCAGCACTAGTTTTAGGCATCGTGCACGTCATTGCTACACTTGGCGCCCTCCATCTCTGAGTCAGACCTGGTCTCAGATAGACCACCTAGCTGTTAGTTATAGGTGGCGGGGTTCTATTCAATACTGTCGTTCTTATTGAAGCACGTACCTAGACTCAGATCATGTGCTGGTACGTTGTCGTCTCTTACTCACTCTTGCTGGGCAAAGTCCCCACCGACAGCAACGATTGGCTATTGAGAAAGTGACTATACCATCGGTAAAGCATAGGTATCAAACCAGCTTAGAAACCTGCCTCAGTAGTTCTCACTTCGATGATCCTGATGGCTCCTGGACCCAAATCACACAGGCCATTCGTGAAGCAGGTACTGTGGCATGCGGCACGGGGGTACCTGGGATGAACAAACATTGGATCTCGGTGAAATCTCTGGAGTTGTTAGAAGCCAGGCGGAACATCCCCCCTGGCAGTTCATATAACAAGTGTAGAAGAGATGTCCGTAGGAAACTGAAACGTAGCTTACGTACTGATCGTGAGGCTTGGTTATTGGGAAAAGTTAAGGAGATGGAGACTGCTTTCGCTTCAGGAAACACTGGCAAACTGTTTAAGCTTATCCGTGCCACTGGTCCCAGGCGACCGTCTGTCAGTGAAGCTATCAGCGAGACAGATGGCACACTCATCTATAATAAGTCCAGAAGGTTAGAGCGGTGGGCGGAACACTTTGAGGGTCAA
>QNGE01004716.1:0-22897 GCA_008508345.1 Paragonimus westermani | reverse complement strand
GGTGAGGGCCGTATTACTTTACGGCAGCGAGACCTGGCCGCTCAGGGTAGAAGACGTGAACCGTCTTCAAGTATTTGACCACCGATGTCAGCGTTCAATCGCTCGTATCGGGTGGCACCAGCGTGTAACTACCGAATAGGTTAGGAAGCGGGTGTTTGGTAGTGATTGCCACGCTAGTTCTTTTGTTCAATCCTTACGTTTACACAGGCTTAGATGATTAGGTCATGTATTAAGGATGCCAGCTAGTCGCCTTCCACACCAAGCACTGTTTGCTGACACTGGTGTAAGGTGCGAGGTGGTCAGATAATGACCTGGCGTAGGGAAATGAAGTCGTTCGCGAAGAGGTTGGCCATTGTAGATCGTGTTCGTCTTCCGGGCTGGGGCCCTCGCGACTCACAGAGTCGGTGGTTGGAGACTTTGGGCGAGATGACGGCTAATCGAGCTCAGTGGCGTGAATGTTGTCGTTGTTTGGCCGAGTTGTCTGTGAATTGAGTGCATTTAATGACGCGGGGCAGTGGAAGCCGTAAGGAGGCTGTCTCACTGATGACGCCTTACTCTCACTTGCAGCTCGAGTGTTTATTTGAAAGGTGTAGGCACCTTGATGCTGAATTTTTGAATATGGACGTAGTCATTTTCAGTAGTTGGGTCCATTCCCGTCCCCTTCTTTGTCCTTCTCTCTTCCTATATAGGGTTTGCTTTTTCTTCATGGTTGTGTGGCAGTTAAGCAGTAGTGTGAAACACTGATGTACTGCTGTCTATCCTGATGATGATGAGTCCCGAAACCACAAAAGTAGTTTTGCCGTATACTCCTGATTTTGCATAACGTGGACATTCGCTTGTGACCAACACTGTGAGTATATTGGCAACTGCAACTATAACTTCTGCATGTTCAAAGAATCGAGCTTCACTACGTAAGCACTCCAGTGCGGCCGTCAATCTTATGAATGCATTCGTTTTTCGTTTGAGCGCTGCCCTCCGGACAGTCCGACAAGGTTGCACCTAGGAGGATTGAAGCCCCGATCAGCATAGCCTACTAGGGTGATGCAATGCATAAACCTACCGAGTATGTCGTGTTAGCAGAATAAGTCAGATCTTCACAAATTACTTTCACTCAATTCAGCTAATTTGATTCAGCAGCAGAGAGACCGTCTGGGAAGCACATGTTCACTGTGGTGTCTTATTGACTCAAATTTGGAATCGTACTAATGTTTCGGACAAATAATCCTTCACCACCACAGATTTTGTTATCTGTCTTGGCCGGTCTGTGTGGTATCCGAAGTTGATGGCTACTGCTTGCACTGCGTTTCTCATCATCAACACCGAACGTAGTAAATTGCTTATCATAGGAGAATGTATGGTTGATGCTATCTTTTGTTCCCATGACATTAGCGGTCCAGTCCTAAAGAGTTGGGACTGGACCGCCTATCTGTGCTGCTCCTACTTCAGTTACTGAGAATTCCAATTCTCATGAGAGCCAATGGTACGTAAAGATATCTGTTTAGTAATTTATAAACTGTGCGTTACGGTGTACACGCAAACTAACAAGGGCTGCACGAACACTGGGTGTGTAATTTTGTTTGTTATGCATATGTTAACCTGTCTGATTCAGTCATACACGGTTTGACCACGATTTCTGTATCGCAAATCGCGACATGTCATTTCGATTCACTCTTAATGGGTTGCACATTCCGTTCCCTTATCCCAACCCAGTTCTTCCCAATATCAAAACTCACACTAGTGTCTATCACAAACAGAGGTTGATTCACTGGAACCCAGCCATTCACTGCGAACAACCAACTCCACACGTATTTCTGTCAAATTTAATCGTTTCTGCTGCTCAAGTGGATGCTCTTGAAGCAACGTTGTGCGTGATATCCATCGAAGACTTCGGGTTCTTGCTGATATTGTTCTCCGGAGAATTGAATAATTGTATTAAGGCATCCGAATGCGTTCCGCACGCTTGCTTTGATCCATGTGAACGTGGTAAGAAAATGTCGCATACTGATTGTCCGCAACTCACCATTTTCCATAAAACCTGTCAAAATTATGATGTGGATATCGATTGTGTCGTACCTACAATGGTTCGTCAGCGTTCTAAACAGTATGTCATAACTTCATATAATCATGGACATTGCGTTTACTTCTGAGTTGAGCTGGAGAATTGGACACTATGTCACTTCAACACGTTCACGTACAACTTCAAACAATCACTGGAATTGGCCCCACATAATACTTCTCTTTGGTCTCTGGAAAACGTGACAACTAATCACCTCATCATACACTGATGTTAACACACTACAGGGGCTGTACATTCACATTCGCACTACTCCTACAATTCGTTTACATGTGCGTTGATCGGGAAAAACAGTAGTTCGGATGCGACCAACCGTAGTCCAAACACATTCGTGTTATGCCTTCACTGTTTACTCATTGCGTACATCACAATAATAACACATTATGTTATGGTGAATGTCCATCATCGTGTTGTTAGCGAGGTAATAGATGCCACCTTATACTTAATAGTTGAGAGTAGTAGCTGAGTTATCATCAGGCGTTTATTTTGCGAGTTGAGTTATGAGAACGGTAAGTGGTTCTGTACGCCTTCTGTTTCAAAAACTACCGAAAGCCCATGTCTTATAAGGTTGTCGGGCTTACCCAAAACCAGTGTAGCATTTTTCTCTCTTGCTCATGTTTAGTTGAAGGAATTGGAATTTCTGTTCGAACATTCTAAGCCGAAAATCACTCCCATTTAAGTGCAGCTTTACATTCAGATAGACACTCCAGCCAGCCTCTTTCGAAGTGAAGCATTGGACTCGAGTTTTGCTCTGGTTAGAGCTCATCACTTGTGTATATTCTCACTACGGTCTGGATTAGAACTCCGATCACTTTTTCATGTAGCAACCCTGCTGCCCACCGCATCACTGATCTCACACTAGGCACGATCGACTTATCATGTTTGGACGCTCAGCCACTTCCATCTGTGCGTAGTGATCATCAGCAACGCATAGTTCATAAATTAAATACACCGTCCAAAAGTGGTGGTTTTACTCAAGTCAAAAAAGGACCTATGGTAAAAACTCTCATTGTGAACTCAAGTTTTTTTTTCACAAGAATATGCACTGCAAGCATTTATACCAGCCTCCCAGCATGTACAACACAAAATCGTCTGCTACAACCGAATATTAAAGACTGTTGTGTGCATTTTATTCTGTTAAAGACGATTTTGAAACTGGCTGTGACGAGTCCACTAACTTGTGCAACACATCGGCTCGTTCGTAATACTTAGAATAATAGACAGCATTTAGAAGCAGCTGATATAAAGCACAATGTACAAATTCACACAGATCTCATTGTATGTAGTGTATTCCACCACCTTTGTATGTATCATAGCACAGTGATCTTGTTGGTTAGTCTGTCAGTCCGGTGAGACCAACAGAAAATTGCACCTTCAGTTAACCTTCTATAAATCATGTATGACCAACACGCTGTTTGGCCCTGCAAACTCAACGACTATTTTAACAGTTGCATGATGGAAGCAAAGTTATGTAAAGGTTGGATAATACTACCATTATTTTTCATTGTGTGATAAATACACTTGTTCAGTTAATGTTACCCGTTCATGCGATTATCAACATACTAAATGTGTAGAGATATTCCGAAGTTGGGCGACATCAATTAGGTTCGGTTTTCCCAAAAATCGTTACGCAGTAAAAATGCCATTTTTGTTCATGTGTTTCAGCAGGGTTTAAGAGTATGTTAGCGCATTTAATCCATATATATATATATATGAACGGAATGAAAAACGTGATCCCCAAAAATCTCACTTCTCAGGATAGCAACGCGTAGTGGTCCGATTATATAGTGCTATTCAATTGAACGTCACGGAGGACAAGTCCGCTTTGAATCTGAATACCTCTAAGATGATCCCTCTTCGAGTGACCTAGAAAAGTTAAAAACCGACATTTCCCCTCAGAAATTTATTGGGGGACGCTATGTTATCTGTATGTCGGCATTTCGTGGTCGCCATCAGTCACTGGATCAAACGCTTCGGTCGCATCTAAATTAGGACGACGGTTCAGCAAGCTCATCAAACAACGGTTATCACAATTTGCAAGTGTTGGGTAGTTCTCAGTCCAGTTCGATGCGCCTCTGCATAATGAAAGCTCTTAGAAGCAGCAAATCTCGTTTCGATCATAAAACAACTCGTTGTGAACCGTATGCGTTGCCCAACACAAGGAACACCCACACAATTAACACTCTGCATGAAGTGACGTGGTCCACGGGGTTAACGTGTTCTTTATTGCGGCGATGAGAGAACCTTTCGCCGGCCTCAGCCCGACAAAGGTTCCACATGTCAAATTCTCCCGTAGCAACTAAAAACAATAACGTGGGTTCGATCAGCCTACTCGCTTTTTGTGACAACGTGCACAAACCAGACTAGATCTATTTTCACACTCGACTCCCTCTGACCACATTCATTCGTTTTCTGAACAGCAATGAGATGGCCGACAAAATTTCCGGTTACTTGAGGGAAAGCATGTGAATGTGTCGGTACAACCTCAATGTCGGATCTGTTCCGAACAATGTTGCTTGTTTTCCAGGATCACATCCACAACGTTCATAACCATCTGCACAAAATCACGGGAGTGTCGCAATCATAGGAGATATGATTCAGAAAACGGCATCATCGTTGCCGATGCTATTGGACACTTCAAGTTCTCGAAAAGCATTGAGCATATAGTTAAGTTTCACTAACGAGACAATTCAGTGGCCAAACCCTGGTAAACAATCAACGCGAAGTTTTCGCTCCTACCATGAATGTTTATCGACCACCTAAGTGGCTTCGTAGCTCAGCTGGTAGAGCGCTTGCCGCGTTGAGACATGCTGTGTCTGTCGCTGGTTCGAATCCAGCCGAAGCCCTGACTTTACACAGTTGGGTCTCATCTGAATTCATAAATCTGACAAACTACTCATAAGTAATATAAATGAGGTTTGTTAATTTCGTTTCGTTCCGTGCGACAGCTGAGTCTGAACAAGTAACCCGCATAGATACATTCTGCTTTCACGGCTCAGCCCTCCATGAACAACCAACTTTCGATCAATTTCTTGATCCTATATGCATCACTGAATAGGGAGTGCTTGTGAAATAACCCCCACCCACCCACTAATACAGTCAGCCTTGCATTTAGAGTTGGCAGCCAGGAGGCAAGTATATATCTCGGGTTTAATGGATACAGGAGTTGGCGTGAAGACCTGCCTTCATCAGATGTTACTATGCTTCTACACAGAGCCCATTGGGTCCTGAGCGCCTGCGGCTTGATTATACATAAGCGTTGTCTCGAAACAGATGTTGAACTTTGTGTTCCTTTCAACTACGCTTTACTTGGTTCCTCCCTTTTGATTCTGATCCGGAGGTTAGGCTTAGTGAGTGGACATACATGCGTGCATGCCAGCAGTTAATAACCACCATTTGTCGATTATTTCATGAAGACATTGTCCACCTGTATGGTTACGCTGCACAAATATATCGAGCGATCATGCAATAAGCAATAAATTGAGGACGTGTAACAGTTACTGGAAACATTCCATACAGAACAGCGACGAGAAACAAACGTTTATATAGAAGATTCAAGTTAAACTTGACTTTATAAGACACAAATTGATTGGTGTGTGACTTATATGCATTGTCCAGTGGAAACACCTCACATTCATTGGAACATGAACGGCAGTCGGAGCTGACATTGCACATTACACTCCGCCCAGGAGACCACTTGAATTACATCAACGTATTTGTAAAAGCATGCATTTTTACGAGCATCGTCCTGAGTCATTTTTGTTCGAACAGCGGCAAGATAGCTTGACCACATTCCGCCACGACAATCACGGTTAGTGTCCCAAGTTCAATTACACATAAGCGAATTTGATTAATTCAGTGTTTCCAACACGCACGGTGAGCGTCAGATGACAATACAGATGGTGTTGCACTTATCACTAATAAAGTTCGATGCAGAGGCGTCGTCATTTAACGAACGTTTTGAACATGACCTATGGTGGTAAATCAGTCCACTTAACTCCGATGGACCGGTGAAGAGTTGCCTCTGAGTAGGAGTCAGTCGGAAATAGTCTGCGTGTTCAACGTGCGACCCAAGTGCCCATGTGGAAACCGATAAAAAATCTATATATTCCACCTCATGGTTGTGGTTCTGGTATTTCGTTCACGGTTACCTTCATCAGAAGCACGCTGTTCTAGATGTTTTGGATTTCGGAGGACATCACAGCTTGAATGTGATAGCAGATGGCTCAAGTGCAGGTTGACACGCATATGTGCACGAGAAAACCGACAACCAAATTACTGGTAACAGTGATCACTTGTCATCACCAGGGTAACTATTGCTAGATTAATCCCACGCAAGTGTTCGTAATCGTTTATGCAACTGGTGAGGCATTTGTGTAGAGATGTTGGTGTCCACATGTATGTTTCCAATACTCGTTTTAGTTCAGCACTGTTAGGATTAAGTCGATAATGACTGAATAGCACAAGGTACAAATAGGTGTCCATTTTCGTCTGTTTCCGGTTAATTAATTTCTACTCATGAAATCTCTCGTTTTGCAGCGAACAATTCACACTATGCAAATCGTGCTCGAAGACCATTTTACGGCTGTTTTGAAATTTACTTCGAGGAACTGCTTCTCTACCTGCACACTGCAAGGCTCTTTTCAACGATAAAGTGTCAAGTGACATTGTGACATATCTACACCATCCTCTATGACAAAAATCTTGTTTCGGAACCGTATAAGTAGCTTCATGAGTATACAGAACCCAGGAGCACACAAATTAAGAGAATACGATGATTCGCTTCAAGAGCATCAGAATGTTGTTTTATTTTTGGTGGTTAATATACTTCAGGTCTGGATCGGGGGAAGTTAGTTCAGAAGAGTGACGTGATTTACGAAATGAATTTCGGAAACTGCATGAGGTAAATTGTTGTTCTAAAAGACTTCTCTATGCATCGCCGAGGGTAGGTCTACTGGGTCGGTTGGCATCAAACGACTATATGTCTTCCTAACCAGATCAAAATAGGAACTTTTTCAATTATCAATTAACAAAACTCACCAAAATGTTATAAAAAACTTTCCAATTTTGAAATGTACTACCTGTTCTGGTTCAACTACACAACACACCTCACGGATCGCATTATTGCCTCAGGATTATCGTCCGCACAGGTTGCACTGATCATTTGACAGCACGTACTTTCAAAGTCCGTGTGTTTGCCGGAACGCATTAGACGCATATGTAGAGGAGCGTTAAATCGCTACAATGCGTTTGTAAAACTTCACAAAATGTATTATCGGCATCAATATGTCGACAAATGAATTAGGACAGCCGTTGTTTTATACGCCCTTGAAATTTGAAAAAGTTTACATATCCCCTAACACCATCAACGATTTCTGTACGAAAAGAGTGCCGATATTTCTGATACAGTGGAACATGAGAAGGCGGCTCTTGAAACATTCGTTTTATGTCATGTCCCAAAAAACAAACTTGTTAGAAGTATTTTGTACTCCGCCTTAGGATTTATCACTCGCCCTTTTTGAACATGATGAAAAGTGCTCGAACGGTTTCCGTTGTCACAGCTTTCACACTTTTGAAATCCTTTGTAGTGGAGTGAGGTTATGAATATGGAATATGGGGACACGTAAGAATTAAGTTTGTTTAGATGTGTGAGTGGCTGAACATTGTGTTGGCAAATGACAAAACCATCCTCTTCACAAATTTCTGGAACATGGGAATGAATCCAAAGAGTACCAGAAACATTACTGTTTGGTGATGGAGATAGCTGAATGTTCATGTAATCGTTCAGACGGCTTATTGAGTCAAATGTAGATTGCAGATAATCTGGACAATTACCGTGTGTCTGAAAAAAAACGGTCCAGAAATCGGACATTCGTTAAATCAAGCCATGTGGATGCTATTCTAGGTACCATTGCCCATGGATAACTGTTCAGGATGCATGGATCTGGTAGTCACGTGGTCTCCCACCGGTAGTTCTAGTCAGAAAAACTTTCATTTGACAAAAAATGAGTCCCATCTGTGACGCAACTTTGTCCAAGACAAATCTGAATACATTTGGAAGCCCACCGAAGAGGGAAAAGGCGCGCATTTGTTGTCATGTTTTCGTGCGTAGTTATTTTGTCCCCCTGGTGCTAACCTTCACAATCAGACGTCGACACCTGCAAAAGACTAGTATACTGCTAACAGTAGGTTCCACACTTACCAGAGCGCGCTTACCTCCAGTATGGACCTTATCTATCGGACCACATTTAGGCATAATGGTCACACGTAGTAGTCAAGTACTGAGTAACTTAAGTAAACACAGGCGTTCCTCATCAGGCAATCATTGATGACAAAACGAACGAAAGCAATCAAACACTTATGACAATCAATGGAGTGGATTCACAGAAGGTGCTCAAAGGTATGTCGGATGACTACCACAATATTCCGAGTCACCACTGTCCGAGAAGTATGGATATTGTGAATTTATCGTGGACCGCTGAAGCGCGATCGGAGCTGCGAAGGTGTTTGCAGTACGACTGAGCCAAAGTATTGAGTGAAAGATCTGTGTACTATCGTCAGTCGATCGCGCAAACAGATGACAGGGCAGACTGATGTGCATAAATTTTTCATTGTGTCACGGGATCACTTTGTCCATTTTGAACGTACCAAAATTAGTGCGGAAGCTTTGCTGTCCAAAAGTGAAGTATCGTTAGTACAATTCGACCCACAAAACTACTTGTTTGGAGATCCGGAAACAGTTGCAAGAGGAACGCCACGCATGGTTGACACCCTATATCAAGACAGAACAAGTTGCTGTTACCCGAAATCCATGAAAACGTTTCCTTCTCATCCGAGCACTGGGTAGCAAGCAGCCAGGTATGGACGAAGTAATCTGCAGTACCGACGGTTATCCTATCCAGTACCTGCGAAGCGCACGATCAACATATCCGCGAGGAGCAGGACGGGTTTCACCTCGGTCGCGGTTGCAGTGATTAAGTCATCACACTTGTCAGGTGCTTTGATTCTGCCATTCACATATAGAAGGCCGGCAATTATTATCTTCAAAATCATCAGAAAGGCCTTGGATTCAGTTGACCAAGCTTCACTCTGGCACTTTACATCGGGGAAGGGTGTGCCCGAGGACCACGAGAACATTCTGAAAGCAACTTACCGCCAGACCCCGGACTGCATTGAGGATTATGGCAGCGTATCACCGAACTTCAGCGTTACAAGTGAGGCATGACAACATTATCAGCTCTATCCTTTCCAATTCAATTCTGTATTATACATGATCTTAGAGTGCGTCCTGATGAATCGCGAAAATGATGGTGTTGGAGTGCTCCCAATCCAGATGCCTTGAGGCAACAAATATGCAAATGATACCAAATTAATATGCGAGGATACAAGTGGCACCCAGAACATCGTAGACGGAATGAGGGTTTCAGGTTCCTCAGTTATGTAGAGTCCACCTTCAGATCTGCTAACGACAACTCGTTCATAAAGCCAGAAAACTCTCATTGTCGGCCGGAATTAAGTGATCGGGGTTATAGTTTAATTAATTAATGCGGTGTTTTTAAGATCCGACTGATCATACTACTACTGAACACGGCCATAAATATACTCTACAGATTACTGGTTGAATACTCATCATGTAATTCTGATTACTATTGGTTTAGTTAATAGATGTGAATGGTCACTAGGTTTCTGAAACACATTTTCAACAGCTTACCCCACCGAAGAAAATCGTACATCCGTTTCGACGCATAACGTGTAATCAGATTTAGTTGTCGAGGAAAGCATTATAACGTTGATACAAAAAAATGGAAATAGTTTTAGGAGTGAAAATCGATGGACAAGGCCGAGAAGTATGGCTGTCATTGTTTGTCAAGCCAAACGCTCTGACGATCGTTATCATTAAATTGGGAAAATCTTCCATTCATGCAACGGAATAGTTATTCCCCATTTGTAGTGGTAACTATCAAAAGCTGATAACAAACATATACGCAGTTCTGTTAACTTTTGTCTCGTCCCTGTAAAATTCGTACACCCGGTTGCAGTTCCTAGCGGTTCGTACTTTAGTTTGACAGCAGTGGAATGAAAAGTTAATTTTGCAAATCCACCAGACATTCTGAATAACGTTGATCGTTATTTGTTGAGTCGTGTTCACAAATTAGGAGAGGTGTTCTGTATTTACCAAGTTGCAATTAGCTGTCGAGCCAGCCTATCATCAACGTCTTCAGTAAGATCCAGCTTTGATGCTCGAGTAAATCATCCCCTTCTGTTATCCAATGAAAGTAACTGTCTCAGCCCCACCAATGAAATCCTCATTCTAATCGTGTAAAATGACCCACGCTTAACATATAGGTCAAAGTATCAGATTGTATGCTATATGTCTGAGTTGAAGTACCAAAAATCAAGCAAAAGCAGAGGTCTTCTTCAGAAAGAGGATTAATTCTTATTCGTGGAGAAAGGAAACACAACTAATCGATCGCACATAACCTGTATGAACACCATTGTAAACAGTCAGAGATAATAAACACTTGTGCAACCGAATCCTCCGGCCGATAGCTCTATATATCCGCATTTAACAAAGACGTTGAATGAAATTACAATAATGTTGGTCCCCATACAGCGTATCGCTGCCAGCCTGCATGAGTCTCACGATGATGCGGTCTAGCTCAGTGTTGTTAAGCGCCAGTGGACTTTCACTTTTGTGGTTCGTGCGATTAGATTACAGCTTATCCAAGTTTTCCACGAGCGAAACTAATCAAAAATACTGAGTACCCCTTATCTGTTTAATCAAAACAAGTAGAAGACATAGTGCGAGACGTTGACGTTGCGATTTATTCTTATCAGTAGTTCAATTGATACCAACAAGTTTTGTGCTAACTGAAAACTGCAACAATAAGAGTTGAACGAAACGACCATACAGTTCTGACCTTTCGCGCACGGATAGTCTAATCAGTGCTGTTGTAAGGCGATTGATTGTGTCAGAGTCTTCTGTGCACAAAATCCAGTCGTTGTCGTCTGCAGCACTGTCAGCAGTTCCGGGTCACGACTGCATAATAACATCCTGAAAGATTTGACAACGTCAACTAGGTGACCAGTTGCTAGGATGTGTTTGAAAGCAATGAAACCGAGTTCTTCGAGCTTGTTAGGATCAGCGGGTCGGATTTCGGTATAACAGTTGATAACCGCAAAAGAATACTTTGGTTTAAACAGCGATCTGTTCTCTCTATGTAGATTTCACTGCAACTGCAACTGAACTGGTGTGACACGTGCGAGACTAACTGATTGGTTGAGTGTGAAACAGCACTGTGGAAACCTAAACTCCTAGAGCCTAATAGAATGCGCACCTGGACAGATTGACAGCTACGTTGCAAAACCCACATAAATTTGTGACTCTTGTTGTTGATCAGATAGTCACCTTTGAGTTGAATTTGCAGAAATGTATTCTTTTTCTTCAGTCAACAGCTAACCACCCTCGGTTTTCTCTTCACATCGTGAATATTCACGAACTGTTCAGGATGGTCAATATCCATTAGCGTTTTCCTAATAAGCCCGTCTTCTTCCTCCAATTGATTTGCAGTGCATATCTTTATGATCCTGGAGCATAATTCTTTTTTCCGTTTTGAAAAATAATTACCAGAAAGTTTACAAAAATATAGCAGTAGTTGACTCGCATGAGAAAATGTAAATATGTACGCAGACCTGCACGTGCACGTAACACCACCAACGATAAGGCGCAGTGAAAATAGATTCACATGTACATCTGGTGACCTGCCGAAGAGATTTAGCAAACGAACCAACAAGCCTGTTTTTAGTCGGCAATACAATACGTCACCAGAGCGAGGTTTAGACATGTGCTCAGCAAATTACAACGGTGTATGCTGCAGTTCGTATTATTTATTTAGCAATACCAAACTGGTCACTGATGTATAGAAGAATACAGTCGCACACGATGGAAACAGTTCACACACATTGAGTAGAAGAATGTTTACAGCAAGTGACAGGCGGACGCTTCAAACGAACGAACTGTTCCAAAGGCAAAAGGACGGTATAACATTGAGACTAAGTCTCCCAATGATTAGTTCAGTTGAACGCAAGCTGGCTTAATGGCTGACAAGGCTACTGAAACCGGGTAGTTAAGCTGTTTTGACAAGGACGGCAAAAGACATCCCTGATCTGTCCCACATGCAATCCGACGAGATACACAGACAAGACAAACGAAAGTGATATCGTCTTTGTTTACCGGTACACTAGCGGGACAGGGCCAGATCCAGTTCAGACCTCCACCATGTGAACGGCTACTATCACGCAGCACTTCAAATACGGAATTCTGTTTTATCACGGTGAAACATGGAAAAATTAATCGTATTGCAATGGGTAGCTTTCTGGAACCTACTCTGTCCAACATCTACATGTACTATCTGAAGTAACAGTTGCAGAACAAAACGGAAAGCAGGGTATTATATCAGCGTAGTATGAATATACTGGCGTTAAAAAAGTGCGAAAGAAAATGTACAGTATACGTATACGTCGGCTATGAGCCGGAACAAGGTGAACGCAACGTATTCCTTCACCGGGAACCCTCCCACCGTGGCGATGGTTTAACGTCAAGATCGTTCTACTGCAAAGACCCCTGGACTCACCAATATCTGCGTCTGATATAATGTGCGTATGTTGAGAACGCTGACGGGTAGAACTTGTGAACTGTGTGCTTCCGATAATCTCCATTCGGAATAATCACATCTGGCTAGCAGTTTTGAGGGAAGCCTCAAACACAGCATCTCTCGAAAAATTTTCAAAACTTCGAGAAATCAGCAACTTGAACAATCTGAACATTATTCACCAACGAATGTGGCTGAGGGTTTGCATGTGATATCGCAGTCGTGCCTAATGCGCGGTCAGTGGTGCAGTGGACAATAGGGTTGCCATGTGAAAGCGTGGCCAGCACTGCAGTCTTGGCCGTGGCAAGAATATGCACTACTGATGAGCTCTAGCAAGAGCGAAACTCTGATCTAATGGTTCTTTTTTGAAATAGGCTCACTAGAAAGTCTGTGTGAATGCGGAGGCTACGATCAAATGTGACGTTCAACTCATAACCATCATTGAAACGAAAACACGTTTTTCCGATGTTTTCCCTAAAAGAAGACGACGTCGTTATCACGCTTGTCAGGCAATTAAATTGCATACAGAAACTTGCCTACCTCGCAGTTGAACCTGTTCTATTTACGAAACTCGGATTTGAACAAGTCGAGTTAAAGAGATATTGAAAATACCAGCCAAGTCATCATATTTTCGACTTTGCATACGAGTGCTCGACCGAATATATTGCCAGAACAAAGTGAGGATTGTGTCAGTAAATAAACTGGCACGTTCCGAATAAAATCAGTGTCACGTCATATAGGTAGTCCACAAAAGAGTGAAAGGAATGCATCACCGATTATGCCACACCTTTTAATTTCGATGTGCGGTGGTATTGTCTGTTGTTCGCTAATAGAAGGCAGGAGTCGCTAACCGTGTGATCCTGTTCACTGAGCATCTCGACACTGGAGTGAATAGAGCATTATGCATCTCCTTCATCCACTGTACCACTATGTACGTATCTGTGCTGGTAAAGTAATCCAGCTATTGACGGCCCGTCAAGACAGATGAACTACAGAGATAGTTCGTCCCGGTCGCTGCTTCAGAATCGTGAGAAGACGACTCCGGAAGTTGTATCTGCTATGAGCAGCTCCATCACGTCACCTCGTCAAATGCGGCGTATTAAAGCGAGGTCACCGCGGCGTCTCTGGTAACTATGGGGGTACATGTTCAGATACTCTGGCCGCTGGCTTTAGAAGAGGCCACTCATACCAGCAACTATAACCGTGGCTGTTCTATGTATTCTTTCAAGGTGCGACACTTCTTTTTGTACAGAGGAACAGTGCCGTGTCGCCGTACCCCATTCCCGGACGAGCATGAGACCGGAAGATTAAACAAAAGTCCGCCTGGGCACCTCAGCACAGAACCGACAGATTGCCCTAAGCACTCTCCCAGCTCTAATGTAGGCCTGCGTAGTGCAGGCCTGTGTTCTAACGGGTTAGATACCAATACCATGAGGTCTCAACCGCTACTACGATACGTCAACAAGTAACCGTTGTGAGGATATGTCTTAACAGCCTTAGCACCTCTTAGGTGCATAAAGGAGCATTTATATGATCTGGGAGGCAGGCCCATCTCGATATTGTGCCCCAGTTCCTTTGCAAAGTTTCGTTATCCTCATCTGAAGAGATTGTCATTCATACCATCATGTCATAGGAGCAGGCGACCGCAAATGGTCTAATAGATCGTTGGTGAAAACCGAGCGCATGACCTGCCCTGGAGGGGTCTGCTATACAGCCTAGTATATATGAGATGACAGCGTTTTCTTTCCGTACTGCCCACGAGCAGTGATGAGGCCATTCATATTCCAATCCATACTATGACAAGTTGTAGTTCTCTATGGAGTCACATACATCCAAATCAACTTTTCTTTTCAAGCAAAGCAGTATCATCAGCGAACAGCATCTAAGTGCAATTGTGTTAATAAATTTTCGACAAATACTCCATTGCCATGCTGATTTAATCGGTTCCAATATCTCCACTAGACATTGTGTACATGTCTACAATCGGTCTTAATGGCACTCTATCTTTGTGAACTTTAGGGAGACCGTACAAACGTGGAATGACAGTTCCCGTGGGCCTGATACATTCGGAAGTTGAAGCGTCGATAACGTCTGCCTGCTACATTCGTCGGAGTACTTTAGATAAGCTTTTCTCTATTACAGTCGTTTTATCTCTATCATTATCCGTTTTTTGAATTTTGAGTTATCTGATAGAATCGACGGCATTTTGGTAAGGCAGTCGGTTTTGTACAGTAGAACTATTCAGGAACCTTTGTCCGGCTTCATGAGTAAAATATTCCGGCTGTATTGCAACTCTTTCGTGGCGTCTGAATGTTCACGCTTTAAGCTTTTTCACCAGCGTTGGGTCTTTCGATTGTTTCAATCTTCTCCAGATTCCCGTAGTGGAGATATTGGAACCGATTAAATCAAGACTAGCTCCTCTTGGCCTGGAGGACACCTTCGACTTTGTATACTCAATCGATTCAGTGAATATGGAGAACGACAACATTTTGTCTTTGGGTGTAACTTGTCTATTCACTAATGTTCCATTGCAAGAAACTCTTGACTATCTCTGTACCTACATCGAGAACAATCAAATTGATGTCGGAATAACGGGTGAAAAATTGAAGGAACTACTATTGTTTTGCACCTGTAACGTTCAATTTGAATTTAATGGTGAGTTATATAGGCAAAAGGATTGAGCAGCAATGGGTTCGCCTCTAGGTCCGCTGCTCGCAGATATATTTATGGCCAAACTGGAGACCACTAAGCTCAACCACATCGTAACTAAATGCAAACCTTACAAGCGCTATATGGATGATATTTTTTGTCTCGTTCCAAACGGTGATGATCCCCAGTTCATACTAGATGAGTTCAACAGAGCACATCGAAATATAAAGTTCACCGTCAAGTTAGAACACGATATCAAACTCTCATTTCTAAATGTTGCGTTGTTTCGTCAACCAGACGGGACACTTCAAAGATCTATTCATAGGGAAAAGACATGGATAAGTCAATACACACATTTTCACAGTTTTGTCCCGTTGTGGTACAAGAGAATTTTGGTACGCTGTCTGTTGAACAGAGCGCAAAAGATCTGTACACTCGTCACTCTCCAGAAGGAGGTAAGATATATTCGAGAAACTCTCACTAGAAATGGATACCCTCAGAGATTCATAGATAAAAATCTGCATTTCGGTACGAAGATGGAACTCGCATAGACAGCGCAGAAAAAGCCAGTTTTCATCTGTATTTCATGTAGAGGAGAAGTTACTAGTGAAGTAATTAGCCGCAGACTTTCGAACGCGGTCGAGATTGCCTACCCTGCAGCGAGACTTATCGTATCGTTCGACAACTACCCGGTACTGGTGCCATGCCTTAAGGATAGTTTGTCAAAGTTCCCTTCGTCTTGTTGTATCTACTCTCTCACTTGTTGTTGTCAAGCAGGTTACGTTGGGAGGACCACAGTGGGCTATCGGAAAGGATTTGTGAACACCTACCGAAATGGCTTCGCAACGGATCGCGAAAGCCCATTTCCAGTGCAATCGGCTCCCACCTAATCGACACTGGCCGTCGAATAAATCCAGATGAAGCATTCCGAATCATCTACAAGGTTCGTCAAGCCGGCTCCAGAACTGACAGAATGCGATTGTTATCAACCGCTGAGGCTGTTGCTATCACACTGCACGCCCCCCACCTGTGTGCCCAAAAACAATTCGAACAAACCCTCCACCTCCCCTGGTAATACATATTTATTTGCTATCGGACACCACTATAGTGCTGAAGATAGTCTCCTCCGCCTGCTGCTTTACGACAAACAGATCGCTGTAACGTCCCCCCGCAGATCTTGTGGAGAGAGCATCTGAGAATGCTAGCATGCCGTTTGATTAAATTCCGTGGGGAAATCACAAGTTCTGGGTAACGGAGTTCAGAATGTTAAAAGACGAATCAAAATTATCAATATCGATGAAAATGAAAGTTCGTCAACACGCAATCTGCAGTATACGGTTTGGACAAATTATATGAAACTTTTGATTTAATCATTCTAACGAGAATGTGTTGGCAAATGTTTGGCCTAATGGACGAACCGCAACATCACTGGCCATTCGTGAGTAAACAGACACTTCAAATCTAGATCTTACGTCATCTGTACACAGTGAACGATGTCCTTGGGGTATTCAAGCGGAGCAACTACATTGCAGTTTTAGATGGATATAAAACGAAATGCAATTTCAACCGGTTCATGAAGGACGCGAACTAACGCCAACTGTATACATGAGGTGACCAGACTGTCTGTGTCGATTTGAAGGGATACCTTAAGCGATGAACGGGCAGCCGTTTACCGAGAAGGTCGAAAATGTCAAGTGGCCAATGGACAACCTTATGACAAACTGAGCAACTAATGCAAGGTCGTAGTTGCAAAAGTGCATATTGTTGATGTAATTTTCGTGCACCCTTATTTGTGGTGTTTCCGTGCCGAGTGGCTTTCAGAAATATGACCATGCAATGACAGTATCTGGAATTGTCTCGCCATTTGCTTTCCCAGCAACGTGTTATTTCCGGATAGTTTGTTTGTGTCAACCTTCTAACAATCTTCCGAAATGTTGCTAATTGTCATGATATAACCGTCCTTGCTCCTAATGACGAGGCCAGGAATTTCATCCTGCTTTAGGAATACCAACGTCGCATTTACCTCAAATCTTTTGTTAGCAGACTAGATAATGCATCTGCGTGCCCTAAGCTCGATGTTTTCTTGAGCCGAATCTCAGAAGTGTTTTCTAGTAACACCGTAGCTGACCGCTGTAATCAGTTGGTGGTATGGATCAGAATACCCTCTGTTGAACCAAAAGTTGGCAAAAGATACGTATAGTCCTCACATAACTTAAAGTTCTCTCCGTGGAACATTCCATAGAAGTTTTCACTGTATTTCACTGTGGTTCTTCCCAGTCAAATTTAGTGCGTGCGAAATGTGCAAAACTGTCTTTTGTGAACCACTGGTGAATTTGTGTGGAACAACTGATTCAACCTCGCACCATGAACCAACTGTCGTTACCAGTTTGAGTCGTAGTGAGGTAAGAGCAAATTGGGGTTGAAAATTTGCTTGGTAAGTACGAATGAGTAATGGCAAACTTCTGCCCGCAGCCATGAAAGATCCCATGTATGTGGGCGACTTGATGACACGAACATCATGTCTACGGAATACAAAATCACGGAAACATTTCACCAGACCTAGGAATGAATAGAGGGTGATCTTATGCGTTGGTAGAGACCATTTTGCTATAGCTTTTACCCTCTCTGGGTCAGGCCTACGACCAACATAGCGAATAAGAAAACCTAGGTCCTGACCACATTCCATGCAGGCGCATTCGTGCGACCGTAATCAGTGAACCAAAATCCGTTTGACCCTGGGAGTATCGTTTATCAGCGTTGAACCAAGAGTTTAGTTAAGATTTAGTGGCCATTTTCGCCACGATTGTGCAATGTCTGACAAGTTCGAACGGAAGTCTCAACCTGACTGACGATTCCTGGCCAATAAACGTAACCGCCAGCCACCGACCGCATGCGATTAATACTGGGATGACCCGATTGTGAACTTCCTACTATGGGCTTTCTAGAATGCTAGAAACAGATTCGAACTGGTTGACGGGCTGTCGGAAGTCAACTTTAACGCACAACTGACGGCCTCGCTGG
The DNA here is from genome assembly GCA_008508345.1 of Paragonimus westermani. Lineage (NCBI taxonomy): Eukaryota > Metazoa > Platyhelminthes > Trematoda > Plagiorchiida > Troglotrematidae > Paragonimus > Paragonimus westermani. The sequence continues at coordinate 4,501 of QNGE01004716.1, read as the reverse complement.
ATATTGAATCACTGTTCACTAATGTTACCATAAATGAAACTGTGCGGTTTTTATGCGATTACACAATCTCTAACAGAACATCTCTTCCTATCTCGCTGTCTGAATTAGAACACCTACTCTACTTGTGTACAGCAGATGCTCAGTTGCAATTTCATGAGAGAATTTTCACACAGATCGATGGAGTGGCTTTCGGATGTCCTCTAGGTGCAATCCTCACGGACACTTTTGTGGCCCATATAGAAAGCAAAGTGGAACAACATATCGCAACGAGCGCGGTTTATCGAAGGTATGTGGAGGACATTATCGTGATCACCGACAGTAAACAACAGGTCGAAACGTTGATGAAGGAACTGTACTGTAGTCGCGCAAAACCACAATTTACGATGGAGTTATGAAAGGACCATCGCCCGTCGTCTTTGGATGTATTATTCCAGGGCACAGCTCGGTCTACGGAAATTCTACATGAACTGGGCAGTACTTGCTCTACGACAGTCTAGTCCCAGTTCAGCACGAACAGAACTTAGCAAGGTCAGTATTCGACCGAGCTAGGAAAATTTGCACAGTTGATACAATCGACGAAGAGCACCATCGTTTTGCAGGCACACTGAAAGTTAAGGTTTATCCACAGTGATCTGTAAGACGATTCAGCAGACCACCAATCAACAGCTAACCCGTCCATTTAGCTGAACCGGAAGCTGCACTTGTTCAAAATCCTCTCAAGAGCGACGATGTCTGTCCACTCTTGAAATATCGGTTAGATTTTGCTGCTACACGAGTTTTTTACGCGGCAAAGTAGTTCTCGGTTTAGGCACCGCCACAGTGGCAGTGCCCGCGATCAACCACCGCTTATCTCTTCCCCTCATCCCACACTGCGTGTCCCAATATTCGTGTGGGCGTAGTTCCACCCACATCGGAGCGGCGGCGAGGCAGCCCCAAGTCAGGTTGACAGATCAGATGGAGCAGAAATTGTGCAATATACCACTACCAGCTTATCTTCACAGGCTCATTTCGGGCAAAGCTTTTATCGTCTTGTTTCAATAATAATGTCGTCCGGGTACGCCATTGAACACATCAAACCAACTAACGTCGTGTATATGATTTGCTGTAAGAAACTGCCCACTGCGTACATACTATTCTGCTTGCAGATAGGCCTGAGAAAAATCGATCTTAATGTACATCATGTCATCGTTCAGCTTTGTGTGCAAGTAGTCGGGGGCAGACAGTAGATATGGATGAGTTTCCAAAGTTTTGTTCAGACCAGTTTGGAAGTTGCTGCACAATCTTAGCGACCCGTTTGCCTTCTTTATCACTACGATTAGTATGGCCCAAACAGAACTGCTCAGTGGACTGATGACTCACATTCTTTCTGACTGGTTCAACTCATCATCCAGCGGAGCAATAGCTGTATATGGAACCGGTGTTTTGTGACAGAAAACCGGGTTTGCACTAGAACGAGTGTGCAGTGTAGCCTTGGCCTGCGTATGTCGACCAAGACCATCTTTGAAAGATTGTGACACTGTTTGCAACCGCGAATTCATATTTGTGCGTTTACTTCTNTGACCCTGGGAGTATCGTTTATCAGCGTTGAACCAAGAGTTTAGTTAAGATTTAGTGGCCATTTTCGCCACGATTGTGCAATGTCTGACAAGTTCGAACGGAAGTCTCAACCTGACTGACGATTCCTGGCCAATAAACGTAACCGCCAGCCACCGACCGCATGCGATTAATACTGGGATGACCCGATTGTGAACTTCCTACTATGGGCTTTCTAGAATGCTAGAAACAGATTCGAACTGGTTGACGGGCTGTCGGAAGTCAACTTTAACGCACAACTGACGGCCTCGCTGGATATTGAATCACTGTTCACTAATGTTACCATAAATGAAACTGTGCGGTTTTTATGCGATTACACAATCTCTAACAGAACATCTCTTCCTATCTCGCTGTCTGAATTAGAACACCTACTCTACTTGTGTACAGCAGATGCTCAGTTGCAATTTCATGAGAGAATTTTCACACAGATCGATGGAGTGGCTTTCGGATGTCCTCTAGGTGCAATCCTCACGGACACTTTTGTGGCCCATATAGAAAGCAAAGTGGAACAACATATCGCAACGAGCGCGGTTTATCGAAGGTATGTGGAGGACATTATCGTGATCACCGACAGTAAACAACAGGTCGAAACGTTGATGAAGGAACTGTACTGTAGTCGCGCAAAACCACAATTTACGATGGAGTTATGAAAGGACCATCGCCCGTCGTCTTTGGATGTATTATTCCAGGGCACAGCTCGGTCTACGGAAATTCTACATGAACTGGGCAGTACTTGCTCTACGACAGTCTAGTCCCAGTTCAGCACGAACAGAACTTAGCAAGGTCAGTATTCGACCGAGCTAGGAAAATTTGCACAGTTGATACAATCGACGAAGAGCACCATCGTTTTGCAGGCACACTGAAAGTTAAGGTTTATCCACAGTGATCTGTAAGACGATTCAGCAGACCACCAATCAACAGCTAACCCGTCCATTTAGCTGAACCGGAAGCTGCACTTGTTCAAAATCCTCTCAAGAGCGACGATGTCTGTCCACTCTTGAAATATCGGTTAGATTTTGCTGCTACACGAGTTTTTTACGCGGCAAAGTAGTTCTCGGTTTAGGCACCGCCACAGTGGCAGTGCCCGCGATCAACCACCGCTTATCTCTTCCCCTCATCCCACACTGCGTGTCCCAATATTCGTGTGGGCGTAGTTCCACCCACATCGGAGCGGCGGCGAGGCAGCCCCAAGTCAGGTTGACAGATCAGATGGAGCAGAAATTGTGCAATATACCACTACCAGCTTATCTTCACAGGCTCATTTCGGGCAAAGCTTTTATCGTCTTGTTTCAATAATAATGTCGTCCGGGTACGCCATTGAACACATCAAACCAACTAACGTCGTGTATATGATTTGCTGTAAGAAACTGCCCACTGCGTACATACTATTCTGCTTGCAGATAGGCCTGAGAAAAATCGATCTTAATGTACATCATGTCATCGTTCAGCTTTGTGTGCAAGTAGTCGGGGGCAGACAGTAGATATGGATGAGTTTCCAAAGTTTTGTTCAGACCAGTTTGGAAGTTGCTGCACAATCTTAGCGACCCGTTTGCCTTCTTTATCACTACGATTAGTATGGCCCAAACAGAACTGCTCAGTGGACTGATGACTCACATTCTTTCTGACTGGTTCAACTCATCATCCAGCGGAGCAATAGCTGTATATGGAACCGGTGTTTTGTGACAGAAAACCGGGTTTGCACTAGAACGAGTGTGCAGTGTAGCCTTGGCCTGCGTATGTCGACCAAGACCATCTTTGAAAGATTGTGACACTGTTTGCAACCGCGAATTCATATTTGTGCGTTTACTTCTGTGTCTGTTAACTACCTTGGTTTGTGATAGGCAGGTATAATTTTAACAGTTGCACAGACTTGACTATAGAATGAGTTCAATGGCACATCGAATAATCCCGATTTGCCACTCCAGTCTATGCCAAGCAAATTCACCTTTAAATTTGTCACAGCGTAACAGGCACAATTAGCACGCAAATTGCCAAGGTGAATCTCACAGTGTAACCTCAACGCAAAGGGAATTTGAGTTTCCGAAGCGTTCCGTGTCATGTGATTGGTCTACATGTCTACCAGTGTGCGTAATTAATCCAGTTTTCTCGTAGGTGAGTATCAATCCAGAGGCCGCATCCACTTTAAGGCGCACCTTCGTACCAATCAGTGAAATGTCAACATACTTTCTGTTACTTGAAGTATCATTCTCGAATGCAATGAAGACAGCGTTAGATCGACTGTTCGGACAGGTCTACGTCTCTCTTGTCCGTCGTCAACGCCTGGATGAGAGTACTATCCCAAAACCGGCTTTTGTGTGCAACGTTTCCCGCACTCTCGGCCCATCTGAGTTCGAAATGTGCAAACTCGCGCGAATTACGATTCTTCACAATGCCAGTACAAACTCAGTGGTCTTGCTCTGAATCCTGTTGACTGGATAATTTCTGTTTTATTAATGACACACATATCCACGTTTCCCTCTCTGTTGCGATTGCCCCCGATCCACCTGGCTTCTGTTTTGAGGATTAATATTCGTAGACACCCATCTGTCACAGTCTGCAATGTCATGTCTTTGTTCTTTTCTGATTGCGATAAGGTGCATATACGGATACACACATCGGATGTTGATTAAGTCCACATGCAAATTAATGTCTTATATCGATCACCGATGTGTTGTAATACGAGGCTTGAGAGCGCACACTGGATTTCTACCGCTAAATGCATGTCTAACACGAATGGGACATGTCAAACATAGATGTAACTCTCACAGTGAAATCACATTCCGGGGATCACACAAAATGGACTAGCGGCGTTCCAGCCACATTACTCAAAGCTTAGCTTCGGCATGAATGACAACTTCCACGTTCTCCAAGAAAAACTTCGATTACACAAATTTAGATGAGACCCAAC
>QNGE01004715.1:43182-56577 GCA_008508345.1 Paragonimus westermani | reverse complement strand
CCATTTATATATCAGTATGAGAAAGCGAACAAGATACCAGAGCAAGCCAATTGTCAGAGTGCACAATCACTGTTGCTACCATGGTAACAACAACCCTACAAACGGTTGTTTCTGAACACACAACGTGTGTTTGAACTTTCGGATTGCAAACGCCTCAGCATAGCACAATTTCTGCCTGTGTGAAGTTAGCTTTAAGTAACACTTGTAGCTTGATCAATTCGTGGTTACATCTGAGCGATCTGAGGGCGCCGATATGTTGATTTTTGAAAAGACAATTTTGCCGTCTAGACATAGTTCGAAATTGGTGTTCCAAATCAACAAGCTTCCCTTTTAGCCAGCTCTTATACTAGTGGGAGAACTGTTCATAGAATTGATCAAAATGATAATGAAGTAGTGGTAAGCCGTTTCGATCAAATTTGGTGTCAACAGCACCAAACACGCCTGAGACTCGAAGTCGGTCACTAAAACCAACTGCTTGCAACCTCCTTATTTACGAACCTCCTTCGATCCAGTCTATCTGTATGCTTACTGGTTAGCTGGCCAAACAAAAAGGTTGCTTGATTTCAGCTTATAAGGAAAAAAAGAACAGCTAGGTAGAATACTGCGACTTACTACGTTGTGAAATGTATTACTCTGAATGAGGCCACCAAATTACCAACATCCAGTATGACACGACACTTCCTCATCATTATTGTCTCTTATGCAACCTACCGGAAAGTATATATGGGTCGAATTGCCATAAGGCTACAAATCAGAATAAACGGACATATTCAGAAAAGATTGTCAAACAGACTGTCTACGTCAATCACACATATCAGAAAGCATCGTTGGAGCTTTGCTAGCTAAATTACTTAAACTGTGAGAAGGTCAGGAAACGCGTAGTTAGTAGTAGCTAAAAATCGGGTTCTTCTGTTCAATCCTTACATTTGCACACACAGGTGGCTAAGCCATGTACTAAGAATGCCAACCAGTTGTCTGGCGCATCCAGCAATCCACGCCGACGCTGCAACAAACCGGCGTAGGTTGCATGGAGGAGAGATAATTACCTGATGTAACGAAATGAAATGGTTCACGAACGGGTTGACCACCGTAGGCCGAGTTCACTTCTCGGGCTGTAGCTCTCTTGACGCACACAGTCTGTGACTGGAGACGTTAGGTGTGATGGTGACTAATCGGTTTCAGTGGCGTGAATGTTGTCGTTGCTTGATCTAGTTGTTTATGATTTAATTGCGTTGACTGGCGCGGAGTAGTGACAGCTGTGAGGACGCTGTTTTTGCTAATGATGTCATACTTCAGTCTATAGCTCGGTTGACTTTTGCAGGGTGCATGCATCTTGATGTTGATTGATCAAATGTGATCACAGCTACTTCTAGTGATTAAGTCCCCTCCTCTCCCCTTCTTTTTCTTTTCTGCTGCTGCACAGTGTTTGCTTTTTTCTTCATCGTTGTGTAGCAGTTAGGTGACAGTGAGACGATAATGTTTCTTGGCAATCAGTTTGGTCTAATATGAACAAGCGAGTGATCGTTTTCTGAGAAACTGTAGAAGGATCCCGTGGTTGTTTGTTAAAGTCTAGTTCAAGCGTGGATGGTTCCTGTATGATTCACGCTGAGCACAAATTTATGCTAACCTTCTTGAACCATTCACGGGGGCAACCATACTCACTCCAGACCGAATAGTTCAAGCTATCACCACAAGATTCCACGATCTACGCGCATCTACGCCGTTCGTATAAACTCTTCGTCTCGTTGGTCATCTATAAAAAGGTCCAATTCGGATCCGACCAAATGTGAGCTAGTGTTAGCCTCCGTGGATAACACAACACCACTTAACTGTGATCCATCTTAGCATGCAAGGAATTCAGTGAGCTAAATGACCTGTTTTCTTTTTTCAAATGATTGACTGTAAGAGCCTGATGTGAATGGCTGAAAAAAGCCATTCGCTAAAGTGAGTGTTTAAGAATTCTAAGGGTCTGCGATTATCACAACGTCCCACCACCAGTCTGAACTGGTGACTTTTTAACACACAAGAAATATGCACTCCATCGACGAATCAGGTGATTTTTGCACTCGCTGACAAGCGGGTTGGAAGTATAATTTATGCACAACATAATCTCACCAACACGATAAGCTTTTATTCTGTTTCTGGGGCTAATGTGAAGACTAAGCTTTTCTCCCGGTTACATATACGTCCGTAAAGAACAGGGGAAATATTAAAACATTAAAAATACCGCGCAAGCACCGCTGCGCTGCATACTGCAGAAGCTCGTCCGCTGCACGTACGCAAGCACTTCTAATGAAAGGTAGAATGCAATCCATCGATCGACCGTTGGTGTGGGAAAACAAACTGATTGGACGGTGGAGTTGGTCAGACAAAATTGGCCAGCGCAAGGCAAAACAGGGCTGTTAGGCATGCGCATCGATCGCGACATAACGCGTGATGTTGTTTCAGCAAAAGTACGCCTTGACTGGTACAAAAGGATCGGGTTTCTCAGTGTACTTTTTCTACAGTTCTGAGGACTTACTAGATAGTTGATTATTTCTGAACCACTACTATTTTAGCACTCGACTGATATTGATGCATTGTTTGTCACTAATATCAGGCGTGCTAATTTAGAAGAGCCTCATTTGTGAAAACTGCAGGTTTCGGATGAATTCGAACTGCAAACAGATACGGCATACCCAAACGCTTCAAGTGCTCCACCAGCTGAACAGCGAAGCTGCGTCAGGGGCTGAGAACTTTCACTTACGAATTCACTTACCCACCCGATTCACTGTGACATACAAAATCGGGGAGTGATTGTCCAAGTTTAGTTGCTCAGTTTTTGCGTTTGGGTTGTTGTATTCTTGGCTACAAGTCCAGATGAGTTGCCCATTTTTCGCAGTTGGACCACTTTTAAACCATTACTATCAACCCTGACCAAAATATCACATTAGTGGCAGGCGTTTGTGCTTAGGTCCTAGACGACAATTAGAAGTTGACCTTGATTGAGAAATCAAAAACTAGGAACGGACCACGACTTTAACGTGTTGAGCAGGGTTCCATAAATCATAAACTTGTTCTACCTGACTTAATTCGTCAACCTTCACAGACTGTCATATAATAGTTGGCTTGTTGCCCAACATGTGCAGTGTGGGATAACAACAACAACATCAACAACGACAACAAAAGAAATGTGGCTATGGGCAGTCCCCATCTATCCACGCGTTTCTCACAAGGCTTCTCAACTGTTTCTGTCCTTGAGTGTAAGCACCAAGTAAGTAACTTGAGCAGTGGTTGCCATGTTGTCGCTTACCATTCTAATGATAGGATTGCCTGTAATAAACTGAAAGGTGGGACATGAAATCACTTCTCAACTATATTACATCTTATGATTCCTATGGCAAGTGTAACGTTCGTTGGTAATCTGCTCAACGAATGACGGATTGGTAACTTACTTTACATTTAACTGAAGGTAGATCACACCACATCTTCCGTGAAATTTATGAACCGGAATTCACCAAATGTCACAACATAGTCTAAGTAACCATATTAACGAAGACTAATAGTTACCAGTAGGCTGGTCAGTGTAGAGCTCAAATCTACCTTCCAGGTTGTGGTAGTCAATATATCTGTAACTGGGGTTGCTAGTGCATGCAGCGGATATTTGAGGGTGAACGTTAACAGTGACAGGATGAGTTCTTCTTTAAGTAAACACAAACAGCGAAGTGAAGAGTCAAAATATGTCTTGCAGATATAACCTTAGAGGCACGTGGAAATCATTGGTTTGTTTGCAATTTATAGGTACTGTGGGGCGGTACGTTTGACCTCAGATAGCATTTTTGTGAATTAAATCTTGTCCCATTCCTTTTTTATTCCGTCTGAAATTACACCTGTGATTCAAATGGTTCAATGCCAATTATGTAGCAGTAATAACCGCTGAGGTAAAACTGTCTATGTTTATGCCGATATTGAACTGTAAGTTCCCATAGTTGAGGTTGTACTGCACATCGTTCCACCCACGTACAATGTACCACACTGTGGTCCACAGATGGAGAGTAACACGTGAAACACGCCTGGCCCAGATAGATCTGCTGAATGGCTATCTGCACAAAGTGAAAACCGTAGCTCTCTGGGTCAATGGTTTAAGGCCCTCCAGTTTTTAAATGTGAGTGGTGAAGACGTATCAAATGTAAACTATTAGCAATGAAAAATCTGCTAACTTGGGGGTTTATTTGGACTCAAGAAGGAGTCATAATGTGGGCACTATGACGTAAACTACCAAAATGAGTTGAAGGTTCAGAGAATGTAACCAAAATATGTGCAAACCAGAAGGCTAGGTCTCGCGGTTTTTATGGGAAAACAGTTGCTCTCAGATTCATGACAGTTTCGTTCAGCCTAACAACCGTGGTAATTGATTAATGTAAATATGAAAGATCGAGGTGAGGTGAGTAACGCGTGTTCAACGTACTTACCGTCTTTTCATGTACACTTCACCATTGGTACACTGGTGATACGTCGATTCGAAAGGATCATCACATTCTAGTGGGCGGGAAAGAGGTGACTGATTATATGTTTCGTCTTAGTTCAGATAGGTAATCGCCTCCAAAATAATAACCAAATTAAACATATGTATTCCACAGGTTTCCTTGAAATTAGTTATTCACTGCTCAAATTCTATTTCTGGACAGTATTTTGGAGGACCCCATCCTGACCTTTAACCCCAATCGCTCTAACAAGACTAAAATCCATTTCAAAGTGTTCTTTTGTGAATATAAAAGAACGTGTAGTGTACTATGTAGGACTTCGGCACCATGAGACAAGAAGGCAGCTAAACGAGTCTTACCGTCCAACCAATGTACGATTCTTCCATCACCTGAAGTCTCAAATCATCCCTAGCTATTGACAAACGTGAAGATGCAAGCAGGTTTGGCGAACTTCAAACGCCACAAGAGCGATTTCCAATAAGCGGTAAACTACAGCATCGCAAGTCGTGGTAACTGTGGTAATATCTGGTCATATCATTTGAATATCAATATCCAAATTGGGTACTTGGATTCAGCGAGATGTACCCAGGTGGACGTGGAAATACAAGACACACCAGCCGAAAATAACAACACGGGTCAAAAACAGTGGAGGATTTAGGTAAATACAAATTGGTTACCACTCACAGTTGATCGCGGCCGTCGCACTCCCATAGACTTTTCAGCCAGCCCGTTTTAAGAAACAGCAATGCACTTCAGCTACACTCTTGTTAACCCTCGTCAGTAAAGCATATTCTTGTCACGATGGTAATGTGAACTGCGGTCTAGCTTTCTTGTGGTAACCATGTTGACAACTGTGTCAATGATCTCACATTAGGCGTGACTGAATCATCAGGTGGAATCGCTGAGCTATATTCGCTTGCGATTAACACTCACATTATCTCATCGGTTCAGCAGGAAAACTGGTAACAGTCCTGTCAACTCAAGTCGATAACCCTATAACACAGACTTCTGCCCAAGTTGAAATGACGAAAGTTGGTAATTGTTCAGTGAAATTTTCAGTAATGGCGAGCAGAAGTCTGAGAAAGGTTTACAGCACAGCCGACTGACAATAAGAAATCCTCCAAAGATAAATGCATGAAAAGTCAGTCGTCATAACTCAATTTGAATTCATGGTAGTTCCACTGTGCAACGGTCAACGTTCGCTCGTTCTGTTGGGGACGCTGTTCAGAGTTCAATTGGTGTTTGACTCCGAGTTATACTCAACTGTAGAGTCTTGATGACAAGAACTAAGTAATTTCTGCTATCGTTTTTAATTTGTGGTGGATGTGTGTTCAGAACAGACGAACACTTTTTGAACGATTTGCTAGTGGTGCATATTTTCACGTCTGCTATAAGTTTCACAAATCCTCCAGTTAATTCACTGTCATCGGTCTGTACTCACTTGCAGTAGCACGCCTCTGAACTTCGAATGGTTCCGTACGGATGTGAAACCCCATGATAATTCGGGTCATCAGTCAGAGACAGATAACTATTTGAGAACGGAACATACAGCTACGCCATTCGAGAACGTGCTGGATTGCAGCCCGACCGATCTGTTCGTTATCAGACCTAGAACGGGACAACTGGATTGTGAGAAATCAACCAATTTTGAACTCATATGTGCCCCAGATAAAGTAAGCAGCGTGATGGCATTCACGTTTCGCCGTTTTTAAAAACTGTATGCAAGCTGGACTCCAACATTTTCAAATAAATGGGTCCTTTCTCAAACAAAACAGAAGTTTTTGGAAAGTCGACCGAGCACTGTTTAACTCTCATGAATGTATTCGTGATGTGGACGTTATGTCCGGGTGCACATCTGAAATGTTGTTCCTGACACAAAAATATTTCGTTCTTAAAGTTGAATGGTGAGGATTTCTGCAAATTATCTTGTACAAGATTAGTATGTCCGAATCGTAAATAGAACGGAGATGTGAAAACATTGTGCGTTGTGCTGATGCTTATTATTAAGTAACTCATCGGTTAAGCTACAACGAAACCGATAACTCTTTTGGTTTTAACGTGTTGTGGCTTAACCAAAGGTTTACCTAATAATATCTTGTGCAAGAATCTTCTGCAACAAGAGACACACTCTTGAAAACCCCCTATCGACGGAAATACTTTCGCTTGAGAAGAAGGACACTTTAATCTGCTAAAAGCCGACTTATGTATGTGGAACGAAATAACTAAGACAAGTCCACTTTATACAATCATCAAAATGAGCACGCAGTTGTGATTAACGCCGGAATCTGGTCAGAATGACTCTCAATAGTCTAAAGGAATAAACAACCACAATAATGTGGTATGCTGTCGAAAGATCCTTGCTGTTAAGAAGAATTCATAGCTACCAGAATATCAGTAAATCGAAAGTTGTGATTAGCAACAGAAATATTCTCAGATGGTTTTATTTAAAACATAGAAAGCAAGAGACAAAAGAACTAATGTTACACCAACCGGTGCATATTTGTACACGCACTGTTAGAGTGTCTAAATCCATACGGATTCCAAATAATATCCTAGTGGTAATGCGATAGGCGTTGATGTGGCAGGTGTGAAGGTTGCTAACGAACGGATTAGAATAAGTTAGCAAGGTACTATGAAGCCAGTGAGTGAAAACGGTGGGTTCGGTCTGATAGTGTTGTTGTGCCGTACATTTCTTTAGTTGCCTGGACCCATTTAAACATTAGAAAGGTTTTTTTGAATGGTTATCGGAGGATTATTCCCAGTATAGAGATGTTAAACTCTGTGAGATGATGCTTGAACAAATGTGCTTCTTCTTGAAGGACACCTGGATTCTCATGCAGCAATCAGAAACACTGGGTGACAAGCACCAGCTTTTGAGGTCTGTTGGGCCATAAAATCAGAACGGAGATTCTACATCGGATAGTCTATTCGAATCTGAGATGAAAACAGCAAAGTTTTTACTCCCAGGTAGCTGCATGGTAGCATATATGCTATGTGAACAACTAATTACCTTAAGTAAATGAGCCACTTTCTTGTCGGTGTTTCGGCTTACCCCAAGGCATCTTTTTAATTACCATTCGCTACTCACTATACATACTGCTTACTCAACACCTATCCCTCCACCAGATTCTGTACACTTCTGTCATTTTAACAAGCTGACTGTCAAAAGCCAACATATAATAGTCAATCAGAGTGTGAAAGACGAACGAGTGAAACACACTTATTTGGATGGAAGAGGGTGTATGTGGTGACACAGGGCGGAACGACTCCATGTTCACGTAGAAATTTTTGTAGTGCAAGATGACTGGTATTCGCTGTATGTCTTAAATACTTTCCAGTCAACTGCAAGGAATAAATCGGTCTTCCTGGGTCACGTTATCAACTGTGCGATGTACAGAGATTCACTGCGGCAGAATGAATAAGAAAATGTAGAGTGACTAGAATGATCTAGAGGTGTATTTCCATATGGAAGTTTAGAAAGTCCAACAGAAGGTCGCTGTTTTAACGGTGACCTCACAGTGAATACAATATTCTGTGTATGGTGTACAATCGTCTGATAGGGTAACATGCACAAAGGGTTCGTTGACGGTCGATACCACAAACCAAGTGTACTTGCATAAAAGTGCAATAGTTAAGTAAGTTTAAGTATGGCGCATCTTTTGAACAGTCAGTAACAGGCCTGTTATTTAAATACTTCCGGTTTGTGTTTTATTCCGTCGTAACTGTTTGCACACGGTTAACCAAACTGGAAATAAATTGAGAGTGAGTTCGACAGAATGACACTCCAGAGCTTTTTGAACTAAATCCTTCACGCGCTCGAAACTATCTGTCCATCAGATCAAACTAACATCGTCGGAATTTGAGAGTGCAAAAAGGCCTTCCAATCATCCCATATAAGTGCCTGGATGAAGAGTTTCTTATCATTAGAAACATCTCAGTGCTGCCCACTTCTCAAATCTAATGAATGAGCCCTCTCGTGCAGTCCGTGCTGTTATCAATTAGTCTAACTCTAGTCGAATAACCTCATATTCTGGTTGGTTTACGTTTGAGCCAATTCTGGGCTGTAAACTGTGACCACACTGTGAAAGGATGGAGGTGCGTTTCGTAATATGCATTTTTCTTCCGTTCACAGTTTCTGCTATAAAACAGACTGATTGTCCAACTAGTTTCGGTCACAAAAACTCACTACTAGTCTTGTCTTAACTGTTCAGCAGTGCACATATGGCGTCCTAACGGTTGCAAGTGATTGTTGCAGTAAACTTATTGCACACGCTAAAGAAAATCCATCAACCGAATAAAATCATGAAAGCAAAAGCATTAATATTTTCCATAGAAGTCAACCGCATACCTTCCCCTAGCTCATCAATATAGTCAGATGCTGTACGCCAGAGGTTCACGTTGCTGAGCTGCCATGCAACACTGATACGGCAGTACTGATTCGGAAGAAGTGGACGGGATTAAATATAGCTTTTTAATGGAACGACTATGGCTCAAATCAGCTAGTCAACACAAACGAGTAAACCTCTCGCAAACACAGTAACGAGTTGTTAGTGCGACTAAAGTGCTTGTGAAAAGACAAGTGTTCTACACTTTTCATTGTCTCAGTAGACTTATCATGCTTGCTTTCTTGAGATTAGAATAAAACTCTAGCAACCAAACTGAACTAGACGCTATTCTTGATAGCATCATCTGCTGTCAGTCAAATAATTCACACGATCATGAACTTGACAAGCGATTGCTATCTATAGCATTCAATCTATTGATAACTCTATCTTGAAGGTAATTCCTTACTTCTTCACCTCAACTACTGAGTCAGTGGGAATGAGCATCGGTGATCGTGTTATGACTATTGCCACATTACACAGAGACTTCTGAGATTATCTGAATTTGAATTTTTAAAAGTTCGGCCTGGAAGTCGGCGTTGTGAACAGTGGGCTGTGTGGACTTCATACGACCTAAGTATAAGTGACTAGAACTCAGAGGTAAACGTAACAACTCAATCGTTGAAACTAACTCTGACAACACATTAACAACTAGCATTGGCACTGCATGTGCTTCACAGTAGCAAAGATATTCATCAAACTTTATTCCGTTTATTTGGACAATGTTGTCTGCTTACAGTTGTTTGTGAATCAATGTTTTATTCGCTTTAATAATTCAACCCACGACAGGTTGGTGAATTCTCTGGGACATACCAACTGATCTTGAAGGAAGCTCCTGCATTAGTTCCAAATTCGACCGATCGTATCAAAGCAGATTTGGTGCCCCTGGAGTTAGAACTACGAGCCACGGTCGTCACTCTTCCGATCACGCTGGAACCATCAGTGCTCAGTATTCCTGGAAAACAACCTCTCGGGGTTCCCATACACAGGTTTATCAAGGTGACAAAAACAACAATGAAATTATTTCTTTCAAGTGAATCTACAAGTTAGATACATTTTGACTCCTGTTTCCTTGATAAAGGTCACTTAGGTTGTTTAGTTATCTCGAGGTTTGGTTTCACAAGACACGGACCTGTACCAAGTTGACTCTGCTACACCCAGTTATATCGCTGTCTTTGCCACACTGATTAAGCCATTCAAGAACGCCTTATCAGCACTTCTCAGCACTTTTTCATTCGCACCTTTTGGTTTCCGCAGCTCAAATCTGGGGAGAAAATTTTTCAATGTCAAGTGAATTTGTGAATGCAACCTGTTGTCAGGAGCCCAATACAACCTTAAGTACTTCTTTTCAAAAGAGGCTGGCTGGAATATCTACTTGAATGCGAAGGCTGCAATTAAATGTGTGATGGTATTCATGTGTTCGCCGAACTTGGCATTTAGGTTGCAAACGTTTCGTCACCAGGCGAGGTGACATCATCAGTGCGTAAGTGTTTCAGCGTATATTTTGAATGTGAAGATTGATCGATGCCTGCTCTTATATAGGACAGTGAGTTGACCTACTAGCCTGGATTCTGGTTGGTCGCTTTCCGTCGTGTTTGGCCTCTGGTCCGACCCACCATTGGTTGATTTTGTCTTATCAGTTCAAGTTGCTCTGTTTGGGTTTACCGGTATTTGGGCTCGATGGCGTTTACGTCTCCTCAAATCCTTGATTCGCATTGGTTCGTAGATTTTGTCTAGCTCGATGTGTTTGTTTATTGAACCGGTTGATGAGTACCAAGCTTCGAGAAATTCTCTTGCATGTTTGGTATCTGCCTGAGTAAGGATTTCTGCGGTGTTCAAGTTGAAGGCGTGTCCAGTTTCATCCTCGTGGACGGATATCAGGGAAAATCGATCGTGTCTCTTGATGGCCAGTTTGTGTTCATGTATTCGTGTTGATAATTTCCGTCCGGTTTGGCCGAAGTAGTGTTGTCTTCAGTCATTGCATTGGATTTTGTAAATGATATGTCTTCTGTCGGCGGGTTTGGATTGTTCTTTTGGTTTTGATAGTATCTTTCGTAATGTTGCTGTTGGCTTGTGTGCTAGCGTGATACCATGTGTTCTCAGTAGCCTGGCAGTCATTTCTGATACGGTTTTGATGTATGGTAGTGCAACTCGTTTTGTTGGTGGGTCATTAGAGTTGAGCTTTCTGTTTTCTTGTAATAGACTCCGTCTGATGAAGTTTCGTAGGTATCCGTTGCGAAGAAATACTCGGTATAGGTAGTTTTCTTCCTTTCTCCGGAGCTCTGCGGTGCTGCAGTGTGTTTCAGCTCGTTTGAACAGGGTTCGAATGCAGCTTCTCTTATGGCAGACTGGGTGGTTGCTGTTTTCACAGCTTGGTGATGAAACGTTTGCAACCTAAATGCCAAGCTCGGCGAACATGTCAATACCAAAACAATAGTAGTTTATTTTATTTTGCAGCCGCCTTGACAAGACAGCACTGTATTTTAGAAATCACCCACCGAAATGAGTGTTTGACTATCTTTCACACTTTCAGTGTTTGATGACCAGCCAAACACAAACGGTTAGCGGCTAAAATATATTATGGGGAAGCAACGTACGTCAAACTAACTGTTATTAACATTAGTGGTTATAGAAATCACCGCAAGCTTACCTCGTACTGTCAGTGACTTCGGCACAAAGAATTCCCCGATATCTTCTAATGAATCATTGAAACCGGAGAGCATATGCAATCTCATGGAGCTATGTTTGTCGACGTACTTCAAATTCAATGGCCAAATCTACCAACAACTTAAAGGAACTCCAATGGGTTCGCCCATATCCAGATTTATCGCAGAGGCGGTCATGCAGAGGTTAGAGAACATCGCGCTACCAAAGATCAAACCGAAACTCTGGGTACGATATGTTGATGATACATTCGTAATCCTCAAACGCTCAATGATTGAGGACACACACAGACTGCTGAACAACGTTTTCAACGATATTAAATTTACGATGGAGACGGAAACCGACAACCAACTACCGTTCCTAGATGTACTAATCAACCGCAAACCTGATGGAACACTGGAGACCTCAGTTTACCGGAAAGAAACACACACAGACCAACTTCTTAGTTTTCGCAGCAACCACCCAGTCTGCCACAAGAGAAGCTGCATTCGAACCCTGTTCAAACGAGCTGAAACACACTGCAGCACCGCAGAGCTCCGGAGAAAGGAAGAAAACTACCTATACCGAGTATTTCTTCGCAACGGATACCTACGAAACTTCATCAGACGGAGTCTATTACAAGAAAACAGAAAGCTCAACTCTAATGACCCACCAACAAAACGAGTTGCACTACCATACATCAAAACCGTATCAGAAATGACTGCCAGGCTACTGAGAACACATGGTATCACGCTAGCACACAAGCCAACAGCAACATTACGAAAGATACTATCAAAACCAAAAGAACAATCCAAACCCGCCGACAGAAGACATATCATTTACAAAATTCAATGCAATGACTGAAGACAACACTACTTCGGCCAAACCGGACGGAAATTATCAACACGAATACATGAACACAAACTGGCCATCAAGAGACACGATCGATTTTCCCTGATATCCGTCCACGAGGATGAAACTGGACACGCCTTCAACTTGAACACCGCAGAAATCCTTACTCAGGCAGATACCAAACATGCAAGAGAATTTCTCGAAGCTTGGTACTCATCAACCGGTTCAATAAACAAACACATCGAGCTAGACAAAATCAACCAATGGTGGGTCGGACCAGAGGCCAAACACGACGGAAAGCGACCAACCAGAATCCAGGCTAGTAGGTCAACTCACTGTCCTATATAAGAGCAGGCATCGATCAATCTTCACATTCAAAATATACGCTGAAACACTTACGCACTGATGATATCACCTCGCCTGGTGACGAAACGTTTGCAACCTAAATGCCAAGTTCGGCGAACATATGAATACCGAAACCATCAACCCGAGCTACAAACAATACCAACTCCGTTTTCAAATGTGAGTGATGTTCAAATTGAAAATAACCTCAAGTCTCTGCTCCGTATGCTCCAGATTGGTTGTTCACCACCTGGAAACTAATATCTGGCTACGATATCCATCTACCTCTGCATGCAGCATAAGGACGTGCATGATTTCATTAATAGAATCACTGTTGAAACAATCCGGAATGGTTTACCCGATGCAATTTTTTCTTTGGAGTGTCACAGTCTTGTACAAAATGGCAATGTGGTTCATGGCTAACAACTCGAATGGATTTGATAGGCACATTTCTACTACTCCAGTGTACTGGTTAACCACTCGCTTAGGTGCTGTTGCCGACATTTCGGCGAACACAGTTCATGTGGTCTTCTATGAGCTGGGTGCCTCAAGCCATTCTGTTTAGTAGCTGTCATCGGTCAAGCTGGAGTAGGTATAGTCCTCAGCACGACGGCCGCAGCCGCATTGGTAGATTGGATTCCTGTTAATAGTTGACTTTGTGCCGTCCGCTTGGCAGGTTCTGTTAGGGTCAGTTCTAGACGCAAAACCGTCAG
>QNGE01004715.1:24805-40594 GCA_008508345.1 Paragonimus westermani | reverse complement strand
TTGCAGCTCGGTTGTGTTGTTTGCAAGGTGTAGGCACCTTGATGCTGAATGTTTGAATAGGGACGTGGTCATTTTCAGTAGTTAGGTCCCTTCCCGTCCCCTTCTTTTTCCTTCTCTCTTTCTATATAGGGTTTGCTGTTTCTTCGTGGCTGTGTGGCAGTTAAGCACTAGTGTTAACCACTGATGTATTGCTGTCTATGATGATGATGATGTCCATTGTTGTGGGTATGATATCAACTGCTACTTTAGTGATAATTTTGTACCGTGAATCATATAGTCTGTTTTTGGTGTAAAATTAGCTGAGGACGCTGCTCGTCAGTGTTTTGTACAACGCTTGTAAAGGTCAGATAGGTTACAGAAATGATCGAGAAGAAACTGTAAGCTCAGTTTTTTGAACACACTTGTTTTTTCTTCGAATCGCGCCCTTCACGGAGCCTCCAACAGGCTACCATTACAGAAAAACCATATTCAGTGAGCGGACGTCATCCGAGACAGATCGTCGGACTATAGTTTAAGATTTCTCCGGAAGTTCGGTTATGTGTGGCTGATGAGTGGTCACTGTTGTTTCTGTCAAACAATCGGGTAATTGAGAATAATGCTACAGAAAGTGCAGCGAAGCCGGTTTGATTTGGGCTTTCAACTGAATGATTCAGAACTCTGGGAGAATGGCTAAAACGAATTCGAAGAGCAACTGTGCTGCTCACTTCTAATGAGGCGATCCTCAAAAAGATGACCTTGCGTGGGTGAGACGGTCATGTATGCTAAAATTAGCGTTTAATACAACCAAATGGTTGGTAGTGGAGGCAGTCTTCTTGTGGAAAACGCGGTACCAAGTACTCTAGACACGTTGCGTCACTGCTTTTAATGTATATTTCCAAAAAAACGAGAATGAAATCTTTTACAGTTTGATACAATTGCAGAGTAATACGTTCCATTGGCAATGGGTTGTGAAGTTGCTATATTTAATGGAAAATAAAAACTTACTACGAGCAATCCCAATGCATTGGGGCGGCACCTGGGACAACCTAAAAGAAGGCACCCTTCTGTACATTCGTAACAGCCGTAAAGCTGGTCAGAAACTACTGCTCTCTGGAAGATGGAGTATATGATTCAGCAATCGCACACTATCTAACAGAATAATTTACCAAATTGATTGGGCATCCCGAATTGTGGTCTCTTGGTAAAACACCTGGTGAGTAGGAATCGTTGTTGGTTTGGGGATACATCAATATCTGTTGGCCCCAGTGAACTGGATAAGTCGGATGGAAAACTAATTCTAAGTCTCACGTGAGTATATTGGATAGACTTTTATTGATACTTATTACATCAGATATACTGGCAGGATACGTTTCCCGGCCAGTTACCATTCAGTAACGCCTTGAATCGATATACCGCTGGGTTGATGGCTGTCTTGAGAGGACAACAATGCTCTCTGAGCCGATCTTAGTACAAGCTACAGCACTGTGTGGAGGTTCTTCAGATAATTTCACAGAGAATTCTTCACGAGATGTTTCTGAACGAATAATATCCATAGTATATCTGTGAGTTGGTTACGTCTGTTTTTTTAGCTCCTACCAATAACTTCTCAAAATAGGCAGTCTTGCTCCGTTTTCAATATTCTCGTGTGCGTTAAGTGTTAGCGGGTTTACTTAAAGAACATCGAATGGGTCTATGCAACTAAACGAACAGTCAACTACTGTCGCCACGGCTGAATTCGGCAGAGTTGGTTGATCGCAATATCCTTCGCATGCATCAGTTTAAGACTTGAAGCTTCACTGTAGTGCCTCAACATTTTCATTAACTATGTTGGGACTTTCAGCCAGCGAGTGAAGCGCGATAGCCTGGTCACGTCTAAGTTTATCAAACCATATTTTGTCTCTCCCAAGTACGACTGTAATAACACGTCGAGGTTTCAAGCCTTACACCACACTTGAGCACAAGGAAGCCATTGTTTCATAGGCTGAACGTAACATAAAATCGCCTGATCATGCTGGTTTTTAGCGTCTCACAGTATTGTTGTAGTCGTGGACTCCACAAACTCCGAACGAACTAGCCCGATATTGAAATAAGCCTGGGTTTGGATATTTAAGTGAAAAGAGGAGCAGCACATGATCACTTGGCAGAGAGTATTAATTCCAGCGAGGCAGGCATTTAATCTTTCTGGTTCTCCAAACTGATCATGATCAAGTGATTTAGTGAAAAGAATGGTCAACTGGTATTTGACAGCCTCATAATGTTGACATCAGTCAAACTGTCACCTAAGAGACGCGAACCAGAGTACACTTGTGATTGATTTCTGTACCATCTCCGTAAATCTCTGTTTTGATGTTTGGTACGAATGTGTCTGTATATTAAACAAGTTAGTCGATTGTAATACACTAAACGTTTCAAATCTCTTTGTATACCTCGAGCGCCTTGCCTGACCATTGGTAAGGTGGCATACGAATAAAACAAGAAATCCTGGAGTAAATTGTTTGTTTAGCTACATCTAACTCAATCTGGCGATAATTTAGGTTTGGCTTGCCTTGTGATAGATTAGGCGTGGAATGCCATCAAGGTAGTTCTTATCTAAACTGCAGTAATCAATAAAAGATTGCAGTGGAAAGTCTTGCGGATGCGTCTCAAAGTTACTTGTAGGCAGTAACTCAAACAAGGCACACATTTTCACCTCGTAATTTCGTCAATCTACTTAACCAGTGGAGGTGAAACTTATGTTGAGCAAAAGAGGAAGTTGGCAAGAATGCCTGCTGATAAAAAGACTGAAAATGTGATCGTTTCGTCACCTGAGCTCTCCGTCACGTTGTTAACATCTGCCAGATTATTGCTGCCAGTATTACTGTCTGTTTGAAGACCTTAAGTTCTTTTGCAGGAATAACCTCTTCTCAATTTATATCAGCAACTCTGTAACGGGCATACGGATTCTAAGCTAAGAAATCAAATTCCCCTGGTCGGTTGAATTTCAGACTGTCATCGTCGGTTTTTCGAAGAAGCAGTCATGCAAAATATGGGTGCAAAACCTCAAACCAAGTCCTCGAATAAGAATATTGTAACAAAATTTGTGAGAGTGGGGCGCTCAGAATACTAACTTTAAAGGTGGGATTGACCATATAAATGAATCAACTGATAACTCAAACTGCGTCCATGGAGAAGCATTATCAACGGTTAAGGTAGTTTATTCCAATCAGCAGCCAAGCTCAGAGGTGAGAGGTTTCTGTTTAATTATCTACTGAGGTCTTAATTTATGTAGCCTCCGTCACAATTCCCTATACAGTCCATACGTACACCAAAAAGAAGAAACTAATGAAAGTAATCTTTTCATCCAGTTTAAAGAGGCTTTTTTATTAGGGAACAAAAGTTACCCGAACACCAACTCACGAATAGTTGTACTGAAACTATGGATGCTCACTTAATCATAAGCACATTCCATATAAGAATAAGGTCGTTCCAAAGTTCACAGTTTTCGACTGAACAATGATTAGAAAGTTAATTTGTATTCAAAAACAACAGTTTTAGGGTCCAAAAACATTTTGGTCATAACTCGTTGGGAAGGCGTTCGCACAGTCATGTCCTTCTAGGGACCGTTAGTGATGACTGAATTAGTTTATTCAAACTGTTGCCGGATGCAAACCACGTACGTTTTTTTAAGACAAAAAGAACGCAAGTCCAACGACATACAGATACTCAGGTATTCCCTGTTATGTAACCTAATTACCCATTCAATATTTCCAGTGTACCATATACCTTCGATCCGGCTATAGTCAACCACTTACCTCAATTATTTACCTTCACTTTTAAGCTAGTCAACAATTCTCCAGATTGTCCAATCACTTTCTGCTGGCAGCCTAACATTCTTACCCATCGATCAGCTAGTGGAGATTCAACTTGCCAACCAGACAAAGCAGCGATTTCTACTGTTCAATCAACTAAAAGATGCCCACAACTCTCTCAAAACTTGAACTGTTCTGTTGATAAAGGAAATAACGATGATAATCCGGATAAGCAGTTCGACACCCTGATTGTGTTCGAACCGAATATGGGCGTGGTGGCACCAGGAAGAACTGTTTCAATCGATGTTAGCGTGTGTTCATCTCAGACGGGACTGTGTCATCAGATCATACCTTGTCACATCGACAGTTTACCCGGGTCACCTCTATGGTTTCGCGTGGAAGCTGATTTTTGCGTAAGTTTTGTCGGAATAATGGGTTGTTCAATATTCACCCGAAACTACTCAAGGAGTAGCTGTGTATGCTGTAGGTTCGTTGACATCACAAAGTCGACTTTCTCGAGAGTATCAAGAAGCAAAGAATACAAGATGTAAATAAGTCTACCAGCAAGAAGTCGACGATTTGGTTGATATCACTTGAACAATAATCACAATTCATGTCAGTTTTCACGATCAAGTTAGTTTTTCAAAAGAATCCCGCAGGGAAGCCCACCTGAATACCAGAGCTATCATCAATTGTAACCTATGTTCAATACGTACTTACCAATACCCCAAAGAAGAAGAACTTGCAATGACACTGACAAACAGAGTGAGAATAACACAAGGTTACGAGCAAGGAGTGACAGCACTCCTGAGGGTGGCCACCCGAAGTGGTTGAAACGTAGAGAATTACAACTTGCTCGTAACCTTGTGTTGTTCCCAATCTGTTTATCAATAACATGTTAAACACGACGCCCAAACTGCTCAAATTTATTCACACTAACTTTGATGCGGATATCTTACAACTAGTAATGACATCCAAGACCCTACTTGAGTGGTGTTCAAAATGAGTACATTCGATTCCTTTATGTTTGTCTCTTCCACAGCCACCATTGTTGATGATAAACGAACCGGATTGCAATTTTGGACTCATACGCTTTGGTTCCGAATCCCATCGAACCGTTGTTGTAATGAATTCAGCTTCATCTGCTCAAAAATGGACCATTCGACCTGACTTTTCGGATGAACGGACTGTGAGTATCACTGATTAGGACTCAAGTGATGTGGCTTCATCTGCTAAGACTTCAGTATACTGTTGGTACATATATTAATCCACAGAAGTTGACGGACAGTTTATCGAGTTGCTGACCATAGTTCAGTGTACACGTTAACTAATGTGTGAGTTTGACAAATTTGTGAGAGAAACAACGCAGTAAGATAGTGAACGCTTGCTGAAACACGTAAATGCAAAACAAAAATGATAGATAAAAACCTTTAACAATAAAAATAATTACGAAGACAAACAAGTCGGATCTTATCATCAGCGGTGATAAATCGTTGGCACTGATGACTCACTTCGATTCATTTATATGAAGGTTAATTGATGTTTTGTAATAGATGTTTTGGTCACATTTGTCGACCAGACATTACTTGGAGGCAAAATTTTATGTTAGAAGTGCTAGTGATAAGCTTCCGGGGATTTCAACTGAACAACCGTAACTTTCACTTTATTAAACCCAGATTAGCACTCTGCCCTGATCGCGTTTCGCCTACATGCTCTCACTGACATAACCCATGTAAGGATCGTATAAGTCAATGTTGACTCGATATCAAAATTCAACACATACGACCAACTGCGCTGAGGATTTAAAAACCTATTCCTATTGTTAAAAATTTACAACGTGGACCAAGCGACCTCTTCCTTTCAAACACTGCGTGTTTCACTGCTGTTGCACAATCAGTGACCTCACGGAGTGTGCAGGTGTGCGCGTTATTTACATAGGATACTGAGGCCTACGATTTTGGTTCATGTAATCACTAGTGCAAACCCTTCGCGAATGTAATGGGTTAGAGAACAAAACAGTGTCCGGACCGAATCTTATGCTTATGAGACTAGCTCGTTAACCACGATGTCA
Source organism: Paragonimus westermani (assembly GCA_008508345.1). Classification (NCBI taxonomy): domain Eukaryota; kingdom Metazoa; phylum Platyhelminthes; class Trematoda; order Plagiorchiida; family Troglotrematidae; genus Paragonimus; species Paragonimus westermani. The sequence continues at coordinate 34,756 of QNGE01004715.1, read as the reverse complement.
GTAACCTCACAATGTAAACAACTCAAAGATCAAATCATACTTTCAAACACAACTTTATCTGAATAGTGCTCAGGTTTCCCGATCGTTTTGAAAGGAGAATTAACAGAATCTCTCTGTATAATTCAGTCGATAACCTTGTAATCAAAACTTCCCAGTTAGGTAGAAGTTGGTATCCTACTTCAGCCAACTGAGCACTCTTCACATGAGGTTGTGACTGAGTGTTTGGACTTGATTGATTGGTCATGCTTAGTGTGAGGTTGGTGGCTTCACGGGTAACACATTAGTCCCACAAACACAATGGTCAGAGTGCAAACGCCGTTCTGGACAAGAATATGCACTACTGATGGGCTCTATTGTGAGCGAAACTCGAGTTTAATGTTCTCTTTCCAAATGGGCTAGCCAAAGGGCTTCTTATATAAATGTGCAGGCTGTAATAATTTAAGGGTTGTGTTCAATATGAAATGACCTAAATCCCCGAACCTTACTGCCAAATGACTATTAGGCTAGTCGGTGCTACCGTGGATCAACCATTTCAGTAGAACTTCGTTATCATTCACCATAACTTGGTAGGTGACATTATTTACGTGATCGATGATGAGTATGTTGTTCACTGCAAAGTGACTTATTAAGATCCATTGATTGTCCCGTATCAAAGATCAGTGACTGTACTTCCATTATTCTAAGAGCTGTTACGCCACGGGCAGTGCAGCTTCCGGAGATGAGTATGGTGATGCAATTAAACCATGAGAACATCAGAAGGAATCGGGGAGGATCCCATGAGTCCAAATTGACCCGAGACAGTCGTTAATACATTCTTCGTAAATCCTTTTGCATGTGCGAGATCAAGTGCTCTTGAACTGAATGCGGCGCTAAAACCGTGTGTCTGTAATTTGGGTGTAGCAACTTCCAAACAGTGTACCATACCTGGCTCACCGGAAGTTGATGAGTGTACCCTTGCTCACTGAAACATACAGACAGCCCAAAAGAAGAGAAATTGTTGGTTTATATCACCTAAACAGCATACATCAATCTGTACTGTCGTTGATTATGAATGCCCATCATTCTGTGCACAAAGCAAGCAAACATGTCATGGAACTCATTATGTATATATATATATATATAGTTACTATCATAAATAACTTTTTTAAAAACCATCTTGACCGAGTTAAAATATCCGTTGATTTGCACTTGGGTGATTAAGAAACATACGGTGAATAACTGAGCCATCTCACAATTATCACCTTCTGGGGTCGTCGTTTCGAAGGAAATCTACCTCTTAGTTAAGTGGTGTATGCGGTAGAATCCATGGACGTTTTTACATGTCATATTTTCTGATGGTTCACGTAAGTAATTTGGCTGATATTTTCATAACGTTTTTTGACCATAAGCTGACGTTCGAGATGAGACGTAAGTAAAACTTAGCGCTAACATCATGCTACACGATTTTCAACACACGAAGTTCCATCTCTTCAACAAAGTGTGCAAATACTGTGCATAAACTGTATTCTTAGCGTCTACATAATTAAAGCAAACCAGCAAAGACAAGAATATAATGCAACATAAGGTCACCTAGTGATTTCAGAGTCTGAAATATTCAGTAAACTTCAAGACATTTTTACTGTGTGGAATGTTGTGATCCTCATTATTGAAAAAGCGATGCGTTCAACTCTTGAAAAACAAGCGCTAACTATATATTTCATTCACATTTGGAAATTTTGCTTTAGACCACTGTTTTTCGAAATGATATTACACTTATTTCGGTTCACTTCTACTTTCACCGCAAGTCGTTTTGTCTTGCGGTTTTGCGCAACTGCTGTTTGAAATGTGAGTTTTACAAGTGAATACAAAAAGGCAACGAGTAATTTGTTTAAGCGCATGAAAAACAAACTTAGCGGTTAGAAGCCAAAGAAGTCTAGTGGACGTCGATTCATGACTGCAACAGCTTTCAGCTGTGCATGCGACTTGCCTGGTGGACCCTATCTGTGTGGGAGATATGTTCTAACCGTAGACCTAGAAAAGCCAATAACTTCCGTAAGTAACGAATTGAGGCTTATAGTTCATTTATATGAGACTGTTCTCAATGTTCGTTTTTACTTGGATTCTGTATTCTCATCCTCTCCCCACTCTCATTGTAGGCCCACAGTGAGCTCGCCATCCAACCGGCGGCAGGTGTCATCGAGCCCTTCAATTCGATCTCCTTGTCACTCACTCTAAAACCCCGGTCTGTGGGAAGCTACCGAGGATGTTTACAACTGAAAAGCGAACAATGTAGTACAATATTGTAAGCGAGCAGGAATATTACTTCAAATGAGGAGGTTTTAAACTCTATGTCTGACACAATAGATATCAGAAATCGAAAGGGAAAAACGGGATTCTCAGTCTCATTTCCAAGTTAACGGCAAGACTATACACAAGATTTTGCACGGCATAAGGTACTCCATAAAATGGAGGTTAGGGAATTCCAAAGAACCAAAACCTGAATAAAATGTGAGCGTAGGTAATAATGGCGTGTTCACTGGGGCTCAGTTACTTGGTCACTGCATATCTTTTCACACTCTCTTGCGTATAACTGGGAAACCACTTGTAGATGCTCAGGTGGAGTTGAATTGAGCGGTTTGTCACACAGAACGTTGTCAACTGAGGCGGCAGGTGGAATGTTTATCACTTTTAAACCAACAACACTTGGACAAGTTACGAACAAGGCCCATCGGTTCTAGAGAAACTTGTAATTAATTTAATCTTTTCGTAGTAATTTTTACATGGTATCTTCAGTCGTTTTAGAGATGGATTGAAAGGAATAACGAAAAATGTCTTTAATGCAAGTTATGATGAACTGGTACTAGCATTGTGGTCAATAACTTTCGAATGGATTGCAGTTACACCATGTATTGTTTGAACCGTGTGACGTTTGTGGTCCAATGGCCACTCTCCTTTCTAACAACAACCACCTTGATAGTTTGACTGGGCTTCTGGAAAAGAGTTTATAGTTGTTTTAATTTAATGTCAAGTGGCAGGAAATTTCGGTTGGTCTATGTGGAATGAAAGGTTTCACAATCCCGTAGACTTGTCAGCTGGTTCCTTAAGTAAGAAATGTTACATCATTGTTTCACTGTAGTTACAACTCATCAACAGTGTGCACATAAGGCAATTGCTCACCTTGGCCAAGCTGTAGCCGACAAACAAGTGATTATCACGAATTCCTAAGCACAACTAGGAGAGTGAGTTTCAAAGTTGAATGATAGATAACTGTAAAGTGCTTGTAGTCTAGTGGACGGTTTAACTCTCACAAGAGGGCTAGTGTGAACCGAGTTTAGCGGTCAGTGGTGATCGTTACTGTTACACTAGAATAGAACGGCCACTTTCAAAAAATATTTCTGATGGTACATTACATCTCTAAGCAGCTTGGTGAGACGGTCTGCATTTGTTATCAGTTTTATAACATGAAGCACGCAGGCAGCTGTACCTTTGCTAACGAACGGGATGGGGTTTACTCTACGTTGAACCTGCACACTGATTTAAGATGACACCTCTTCTACAATGACTACAGGACTGGTGAAGTTTGAGAATCAAATGGTGTCCGTAAAAACGTTAAGTGTTCGTCAGGAAGTATTGAAGAAGTTCATCTGTGGGATGTTCATCTGCGAATTTCATCCAACTTCTTGACCCCTTGATTAGTAACTACCGTTAAAGCATCACCGAAGTGCATGATGCAAGGTGGTCAAACGATGATGAGTTGTTCCTCATCGCCGTAGATTGCTACACATCAGTGGTTCCCACTGATGATTAACTGTCACACAATCATGGAGAAAAAGGCAAGCTGTCATCAGAAGAAAGAAAGAGCAGAGCTGAGAAGGCCTGATTGCTGAAATGGTCAAGCCCGTATTCAAACGTTCAACATAAAGATGTATACACCCTGCAAAAGTCAACCGAGCTATAGACTGAAGTATGACGTTACTAGCAAAAACAGCGTCCTCACAGCTGTTACTACTCCGCGCCAGTCAACGCAATTAAATCATAAACAACTAGATCAAGCAACGACAACATTCACGCCACTGAAACCGATTAGTCACCATCACACCTAACGTCTCCAGTCACAGACTGTGTGCGTCAAGAGAGCTACAGCCCGAGAAGTGAACTCGGCCTACGGTGGTCAACCCGTTCGTGAACCATTTCATTTCGTTACATCAGGTAATTATCTCTCCTCCATGCAACCTACGCCGGTTTGTTGCAGCGTCGGCGTGGATTGCTGGATGCGCCAGACAACTGGTTGGCATTCTTAGTACATGGCTTAGCCACCTGTGTGTGCAAATGTAAGGATTGAACAGAAGAACCCGATTTTTAGCTACTACTAACTACGCGTTTCCTGACCTTCTCACAGTTTAAGTAATTTAGCTAGCAAAGCTCCAACGATGCTTTCTGATATGTGTGATTGACGTAGACAGTCTGTTTGACAATCTTTTCTGAATATGTCCGTTTATTCTGATTTGTAGCCTTATGGCAATTCGACCCATATATACTTTCCGGTAGGTTGCATAAGAGACAATAATGATGAGGAAGTGTCGTGTCATACTGGATGTTGGTAATTTGGTGGCCTCATTCAGAGTAATACATTTCACAACGTAGTAAGTCGCAGTATTCTACCTAGCTGTTCTTTTTTTCCTTATAAGCTGAAATCAAGCAACCTTTTTGTTTGGCCAGCTAACCAGTAAGCATACAGATAGACTGGATCGAAGGAGGTTCGTAAATAAGGAGGTTGCAAGCAGTTGGTTTTAGTGACCGACTTCGAGTCTCAGGCGTGTTTGGTGCTGTTGACACCAAATTTGATCGAAACGGCTTACCACTACTTCATTATCATTTTGATCAATTCTATGAACAGTTCTCCCACTAGTATAAGAGCTGGCTAAAAGGGAAGCTTGTTGATTTGGAACACCAATTTCGAACTATGTCTAGACGGCAAAATTGTCTTTTCAAAAATCAACATATCGGCGCCCTCAGATCGCTCAGATGTAACCACGAATTGATCAAGCTACAAGTGTTACTTAAAGCTAACTTCACACAGGCAGAAATTGTGCTATGCTGAGGCGTTTGCAATCCGAAAGTTCAAACACACGTTGTGTGTTCAGAAACAACCGTTTGTAGGGTTGTTGTTACCATGGTAGCAACAGTGATTGTGCACTCTGACAATTGGCTTGCTCTGGTATCTTGTTCGCTTTCTCATACTGATATATAAATGGTTTGTAGTATGCACTCTTAAAGATGCAGCGAAATTTGTCCAGACATAAATCGTGCAATATCAGCCTACTGTCTTGTTTATTCAAACTTCATTATCAGTTATGAGGACCAGCTGATTACAGCAAGTTCTTGTAATTTGCTTGAGTTCACAGTGTAGGCTGTTCTCCGCGTATGACATGCTAAGATATGCATCCTTCTTTGGCAACATTGTTACCAGGATTTTCATCAGTCTTTTTATCGCGTTCGGAGATAACATCTGGGTAGGTGCCCCTTTGCAACCTGAAGAGAAGTCTTTTTTGATTATCTCCAAATATGTCCTGCTACGGATGATGTGGTCCCGTTGGAGCTGTCTTTCAGTCAAGCCTCATCCGACAAACAGCGGTATGCCCACCATGCTCGGTTGTTATAAACCGAACGTTAAAAGCATCTCGTTGATGCGTGTGCGCTTCTGCTTAATAGAGCAAAAGTCTTCTTAACCTGGCGGTAGGCTTCACAACACCATATCGAGCCTTGTTGAATATTATAATATACAGCCCGTTCATCAAGGAAGTATGGGTACGTTTGCGCAACTAACCATTCGCCGACGATCCTCAAGGCACACTGAGTTTACGGTTTTTCTTAGACGCTCAGGTTTGTGAGTGATTTCCAGGGATTTGTGCCACAAACATTGTACACTTTACGGGATCCTACAGATTTACAATGTTTTGAGTTAAGTACCTCTTCCGTTATCCTACGGTATGTCGTTGCTAGATACAGCCGAAACTCGGAGTTTAGAGTAAGCGATTGCTATGTCAAAGAACAGTCGAACAGTTTGTCATTCACCAGTTTGATAATGGCATTCTGTGACTTCCGTTCACCGCCAGCCGGAAATATCTGCCAGTACTTCTCAGTCTAACTGACTAGCTGTGTCTATTACCCACTGGTATAGATGAGCACAATTCAGAATATCGTTCTACTTCGGTGGTTACAACAACAATGGTTTGCAACGATCGTTAATTAGACACAGTGGAAACACTCCCAAACCCACATTTCTCAGTTAATGGCATTTTCGCATGACTTCCGCACACTTCACGTTTATACATTGAATGCCTTCATCTGACAATAAGACAAGCCCTATGCAGCCTGATCTAGTAAACGCTGGCAATCTTGAGGCTTTTGTTTTGGGATGCTCATTGTTGGAATGTTTGAGAAATTCCTGAAAGTCATTGGTCTAACCCGCATGTGCGAAGATTCCTAATAACTATTACAAAAACTTGGAAGTTGACCAGGTCACGCGGGAAGTGAAAACATCAGCGGCAGAGGGCCATTTCGAATTTTAAGAAGTAATTCGCGTTTCTATCGAGTGATACCAGTCTCAATAATATTTAATTTACAGATATGTCATCCGTAGTTTCCAACCATGAAGGCNTTCGTTACACCAGGTAATCATCTCTCCTCCTTGCAACCTACGCCGGTTTGTTGCGACGTCGGCGTGGATTGCTGAATGCGCCAGACAACTGGTTGGCATTCTTAGTACATGGCTTAGCCACTTGTGTGTGCAAATGTAAGGATTGAACAGAAGAACCCGATTGTCAACTACTACTAACTACGCGTTTCCTGATCTCCTCGTTGTTCAATTGTTGATGCCATCTACCACGAGCGACCGAACATAGATAACTGAACGCAGACTCTGATCGCAAAGTAAGAGACCTACTGTGAAGGTAGACTTTCAAAGCTCACGTTATTAACGCAACGGAAGCGCAGAGAAACAGTAAGACCACCAATCAACATCCCTCCTAAACCACTATGCCGGTTGTTCCTCGCGCGTTCCCCGATGCCGGTGTCCGGCCACATGAAAGTGATATCGTAACATCCTAAGCTGGAAAAGATATGTATCAAAGTACGAGTATTTATTCGAATACAGGCGGTCCTTTTCTGCCTTGGGTCATCTTCAATTCGCTCGACCTCTGATTGATTAGGTTTATCTTACTCTTAAATTAGTGAATATGAATTAGATAATCCTATTTTAAGGTATTTTCAACTTATTGATTATTCTCCGTGTGTTGAAGGTGCAAATAGGTTAAAAATTGACAATTTACTTTCGATCTTTTGGAAGGTTTTGGGTAAAACTAACAGTTTTTGCTGTTTGTTGTGGGTTTTATCCAAGCAAATTTAAGTTCTACTTACCAAACGTTGCGTATGACCAGTTGTCTGGGGGAGACTGTATGAGGATATTGGATAGGGAATTGGTACAGGTAGACGGCAAAAGAGCGTTCGACGAGCACTGAACGTAAAACATTCATGTTCTCATCAGGCTTGTGACCCGCTATCGATTGTAGTTCGATACCGATTGGTTCTCCAAAACCTACGAGGTAGATTCGGAAATGTGGAATCACGTCTTACCATATGAAAGCTTTGCATGTGTAAGTATTGGTTCGCCATAAAAAAAGACTCCTGGTTTTGGTATTGATATGTTCGCCGAGCTTGGCATTTAGGTTGCAAACTTTTCATCACCAGACGAGGTGACATCATCAGTGTGTAAGTGTTTCAGCTACAAACAACACCACCACTGTTCCCAACCATCAGAGACTCCTGGTTTACTCTTAACATTTCAAAATCAGCTTCTCTCGTTTTTTTCGGCGAGTTTGGAACGTCCGTCTAGTTAACAATAAAAAGGGCATTCACGACATGGTTTTCATCAGAATGTGACTTCTAAATATAATTAATGACCTACTCACGTGTTCAGTCTGGATGCACCCACGATGTTTGCTGACCAATCAAACTCATGAAATTATCGGAGTTGGTGTGCTCGACTTTCCAACATAGTGTCCATGTCAAGCGCGCACACGTGCATGCATACACAGCACTGACAAGTGCACAATTCATCTGGACGCCTTCTACACGTGCCTCAACACGATCACCGTATCGAGAAGCTCGTTTCCTCTGTTAGGGCAAACGCCGTTAGTCTCTCCAACTCACCAAAGTGATGAACTAACAACCGCGGCACGGTCAGGAATAGGTTCAATATTGTGTTTGCGTGTGTAGGTAGCCACTGAGCAGCTCAAGACTTCATGTGCACTCCACGATCGTCGCAATGGTTCGTAACCTGTTATTTTCCAGCTTGGAAAACTACTGAGCCTATTTTAAGATGCTTTTAGATATCTATTAAGCCACACATACGCCATTTAAAAGAACAAGCCTGTCAAAATCTGCAATGTTGTCCGGAACAAGGTCAGTGTGACTTGAAGCCAGAATGCTAGGACCTCATTTCTATAAAACAAACCATGTACTCAACCGGAATACACTATAAACCAAATTGTTTGTTGTTTGTTTTTAAACAAGTTGTGAATGTTAGTCTTTCTCGGCATTTTCTCCCCTGTGGTAGTGGGTCGGCCCAGAATCGAACAGATGCACATTCTACCATTTCTAGTGACAGAATTGATCACTGAAACATTACATAGGTCACTGATCAGTAACTGATTAGTTAACGAATACGAACTGAACATGACTCACAGCGAAGCGCAGTTGTCGAATTTGCACATACTTTCGAAAAGAAACATTATAAATTAGTTTCACCTTTGTCAGTGATGCATGCCATTTTGATGAGATAATCGAGCTGACCACTTCAAAACTGGTTTGTCACGACTGAACTGTCCTACCTAAACGACAAGCACATCCTCTCCAGTTGAAAGTACAGCAATCGTTAGACTTGCTGAGTGAATTTCTGGTCATCTAGCAGAGGATTTTGATTGATATTAATTGGACATCACACACAAGCAATCGTTAACTTCATACACCATTCGGGTCCTGAATCCTGCTGAACGAAACTATTCAACGACAGAGAAGGAGTGTTTGACAATGGTATGGGCCTTGAAAAATGGAGGCCCCACTTGCTCGGCCGATGATTCCATGTGGAGACTGACCACAAACTGCTGGAGTGGATTAAATCGGCGAAGGACCACCGAAGAAGGCTGGCTCGTTGAACCTTACGACTACAGGAGTACGACTTCACAATTCGCCATGTAGCCGGAAAAGAGAACTGTGTGCCCGATTTGCTTTCCGGAACGCAACACCTGGAGGAGGTCCACAAGGACGTGACCGGAGTTAACAGTATCGAACTGGAGAGTGGCCCCGGAAAGTAACAAGCAGCACAGAGGATGGATACGACGATCCGGGTGGTGATTGACCGACTCTTGTCGGGAGGACAACCACCAGAAGACGAAGTGAATCCGGAATTGAAAGCCGCACGATCAACTTCATGGCTGTTGCCAATCTTCAGGTATCCGTACACGGTGGACTTCGATTGCATCTTCCACTACAGGAACGGCGGACGTTGAAAAATGCAGCTGGAAGCTCATTTGAGAGATAGTTGTACTGTTCATCTCAAATTTTTCAGGGTCTGCAGATCAGTGAGAATGCTAAGAACACACAATGAAACCACACATTTCAACACTTCTCGTTTCTACGTTGAAAAGTATGGTTGAAGGTCACTGGATACGCATATCTGATGAGTGGCTACTACCACCTAACCGGTCTTATGCTGTCCCCGAAGATTAACCAGTGAACACTTACTGTTTTTGCTGTCTTGCCATTTAAAGTAGTAATGTCATGTATTATCTTGCAGAAAGTTGAGTTTCTGTTCGGCATGCATATATGCAAAAATGGATGGCAGCCTTTGTAAGCTTTGCGTGACAAACAATACAGTACGAGTTCACAGCTACTTCTTTTTGCGAAAGACTT
>QNGE01004715.1:0-24435 GCA_008508345.1 Paragonimus westermani | reverse complement strand
GCTGAGATACTGCCAGGACGCCCAGACCTAGACAGGAGAACGATTAGGGTTCTCAACCAAAGCCTTTGGCTCAAAAGCCTGTACCGCAAGGCAGCGGGTGGGTGGCGGTGTACCAGAAATGGTACGTTTTTCAGGAAGAGATGCCAACCATCTTCCAACCCCAACCTGGAGGACCAGGAGACTGTGGTTTGTCAGACCTCTACCTGTTGGCCTGCCTGGTATGAGTAACTCTGTCCAGTTTAGGCCAAAAGGTCATCGAGATGCGCAAGCCGTCACACCACGTCAAGGTCCAGTCTCACCGTTGTCATGAGCCAGGTCTTTGCGTATCACATTGGAGGGGGGAGGACATATCAGTGTACTGTAATCACTAATTCCAGTGATAGGGTTTCCAGATTTGGAGGATATCTTCGGTTTACAGGAAAAAGTCACTTTGAGAGTTGAAATCACCACGAACACTACTGCTGACTCGTTGCGCTGTGTGCATTTTTGTGTTAGTGTGTCTGGTATGTAGCTTCAAGCGAACTGGATGACAACTTTGTGGAGTGACCCAGTCTGAACAAAGCAATTCAGAATGCGAGAGACTTTTTGACAAGCCGCCTTCGCTTCCCGGATGTATCTCGAGACTCACGTAGACTATCTGTCGTCCAGAGTTTGCACACAGAATTATTCGGGTGATCAGAATTGCTGCTTTCGCCCTTTGTCGTTTGTGTGTGAACCCGACACCAAAACCGTGCTAGTGTGTGCAAAGCGAACTGTTTGTGTCTTTCACAGTCTTGATGGCACAGGAACTTTGACCTTTGTGTTTTCATTTTTGTCATTTTTCTGAATCCTAAATGTTTGAATCGCCTGAAGTAAACACTTGTTAAGCTGCCGCCCAATTTGTTCAAGTACAAACAGTGTAATATCGGTCATCTCTGGTCTTTGTTCATGTGTAACAATAAATGATTATTCCGAATGAAAACTACTCAACAAATAGTGTGAATAGAGAGAATTCCTCAGAGACTAAGTTGTAACAATCTAATTTAGCTTACATATCTCGTCAGAAATGTGCAATCATAAACCAAAAAGAAGGGTAACACTTACGTGTAAAGTGATATTCATGAATCATCTCTCGCATAACCTTCTGTTCCCTTTCATTAATAAGCACTGTGCAGTTGTACATTTATATTTATCTATTGATCCGCAACTTCGTTAACCATTGTCACGGCCAATGACATCCTGAGCCAGTTTATCCACAGATAAGGCTCGAGTATGAAAGTGGCTAGCTGAGTGACTGTCTGTCTGACTGCTATTGTTGATGGCACAGTAAGGGAATGACAACATCTATTTGAACTTGATTTTCTGTCATCTCCCACAACCCAAATGACCACAGATCATATGAATCACTACATCTCCATCCTAGTAGACGAACACGCTTGAAATTCCGAAGTTCGATTGTTTGTTAGCCTTGGTATTCTGGTTATAAACATCCCAATTTCTAAAAATATGGCATTTGAGTGCTCAACACAATCTAAACTGAACGCCAGAGCTATCGACCGGAATTGCTAACTGTCAGTGTTTTCGGTCGCCTCAATCAACTGGAGAAAAACTACCGTACAACCAATTCATAGAGTCTCGAGGTTGATTGTTTACAAACAAATTAACTGTTGACGTCATCATCATTTAAGGTGTAGAAGATAAATAAAACTGCCATCGATTTCTGACAGAAGAAACTGTTTGACATCACCCAAATTCAAATCTTACTGCAATTCAACTAGAAAACCTAACGTTCGTTGCGGCTTAATGGAAAATTATAACCACAAAAAACTGCAACCGAAAATTTTTCCTGACTATTCACCTGGTTATGATCCAGCTCTGGTTACGATTAGAATGAACATTTTCCATTTGCGTTTTTGGCAGGAATATCAAAACACTGGCGGAAGTTCAGACACCTCTCATGGATATCAGTCCACCACATGCCTATTTGAAGTCAATCTTCAGGGGTGTCAAGACTTGCACAAATGTCGAATTGATCAACCTAACGTTGTTGGAGGCCGATTTTAAGTGGCTTCCGGTGAGTGTTTTCATATTCTGAATTAATTCAAAATCAAGAACGTAACTTATTTAGAATTCGAACGAATAGCTGAAAAGAACAGATGAAATTGGTTTTGTGATTTGGTCTAAAGTCTGAGGGGCTCCGTTTCGTTTGAATTTACTTCAAAATAGTGTGATGCCTATTACTTCTGTACTATTTCTAGAGGCTGGTTGATTTGTTTGTTGGAATGGTTGGTAACCGGGGCGGTCAGGGTCAGCATTTAAAGCTCTTAATATTGCTCGTGAGTGAACTGGCTTGAACTGTCCTTGACACTGACAGTAGCTCCTGAAGCAGCAGAGTTCTAAATAAGCATATGAATGTGAAGAGGAAAGAATAGGCGGTAAAACTGGCGATTTGCAAAGAAAAGTCAACAACCTTACAATTACAGGTTGACAAAATGACTACGACACGCTGCCTTGTCCGAAGGCGTCTCCAACGAACAAGGTGGATAGTGACGAAGACCCATACCTGGCAGACGGTGCCTACTAGCCTTGATCATTGGAGTGAGATCACAATTTTCACAGTTCGTGGCTGTCTCCACCTATCTGCCTTACAGTCACTTTCAGCCATCAGCAATAATACTGGGCTATACAGTATGCGATAGACCCTCCGTTGACACACAAATTACACAGCCCAAAAAGAACGGTGTATTTTCATTCGCTGACTTGCTGGATGCAGGCTTACAAATTCCAAAATATTCACCAATGGAATTTTGTGAGGCTGATGTGTTCAGCTTAGCTGATACAGACCAGCTAACGGAGACAGCGCTTATCAACTATTGGCGTGTCCGCATGAGTGGACCTGGCTTCTGATTCACAAGGGTAGATTAAATGCACATACGGCCTGTAAACCCTCATTTTAATAAACAATCGAATGTCACCACTGAACTATGGATGACTGGGGTTATCGGATGTATACTCAGTATAACTTGGCTTGCTACCTAGCGAGGGTCCAATTCGAGATCCTCATGACCTCATCACCTGTCACGGAATCGAAGAGAAATAAAGAACTCAAACAACCTTGTCCAACAGCACTGCACATTCAAAATGGACACACTGATTTAATTAAACTGACGCTCGTCGCCGGCACTGCTCTAGGATGAAGACAATTCCAGAAGGTATGTCGAACAACCAAGTCGGGAGCAGCTTTTCGATAACAAGAGAAGCATTGATACTCCAATGTTTTTACTTTGGTGAGGATAAGATAAATACTTTCGCGACAAGTTCAAAAATCTGTCGCTGATGTTTTTCTATTTGCTTCTTTTTGTGGTTCTTAAATTGTTTTATTTTGAAGAAACTTGGGCATCCTTGAAGCGACTGAGACATGATCGACATCTCTATGGTTTATCCTGTGATGTTCTGGTTCTTCACTTGAAGATGGAAATGACAGGTGATAAATACGACCAAGAAAAAAAATTTGCAGCCTTCCAGATAAAAAATACACGAAATAAGTGACACATTTCTTCAAACGGACATGAGCACTTTGTAGTAACACCCGGGGAACAGAGTGTGCCAGGCACATGCCCATCCAACAGTCCGATGCTTTAATCGCACTCTTCGGTGGGATGTGACGTTTAGTGTACAATGAACAGAACTGCTTTTTCTGTTAACATTTACTGGTCAGTTGCCATTTTTTGAGTTTGGAAATCTAAGAAGTTATTTTCATCAGATTAACTTGGTGAGAAAACACATTGACACCGTTTTTACCTGATAACGGTACTTTTATAGTCGGTTCGTGAAATGAGCTGACAGGTGTGAATGAACAGCAAAACACTGTAACTCTGTCTGAACTCGACGCCAGATGTAAAAATCACATTATGTTAAACATTGAGGGAAAGTGTGTGAACCTGTTACAAGACAATACTGCAGTTCACGAAATCAGAACTGAGCTGTCAACCATTTCCATGGATTGCGCAATACGTCTTGGATTCAGGTCAACGAAACATCTCCTCCCGTTCGTGCAACTCACAGTACACCAAAAAGTACACCAAAAAAAGTGTAATGCACATGATCATCTTATTTCATCCTAAAAAGTTAGATTGTTCTATTTTAAGTGGCTGTCTAAAATTCCATTGGATTTCATGTCCACTCTGATGCTTCTTTTGTTGAGAAGGCTAAGACTGTCTGCCAGCGAAGTCCGTGTCAGAATTGCGTGCAATGTGAAACCAAAAAGAGGTTTCACCCTGAAATTGTCGTTGCACACGTTTAGCTAAAGCTTCTCCCTTCTTCCACTCATTCAACTCTCACTAATATTGTTTGTTTGCCTAAATGTAAGCGTAGATAGAGAAGAAGGGATAGAGAGTATTGTTCTACTATTTCCAGGGAGATTAGGATGGCTTGAGGATGAGTTTTGTAAACACATCATTTACTTGTTGCCAAAAACTATACACATTTGGTAGAGTTTGAAAAGTCCCCTATAATGCGATCCCCTCAGTGATTTACTTTGCTTTCAGCCAGTCCGATTGCTAGGAGAACGTACGGAATTTGCATAATAAACACACGGACAAATACACGGGAAAATAATATTTCCTACCCACTCAGGTCGAAAATACAAACCTAGTAGTTAATGTTCTCTGTCACTTTCTCACTCTAGTATCTGATGGATATGACCAAAACTACAGTGTTCGTAATTATGACGAAAATGTTCATTGATACGGTACTCTCTGCCTTCATTGTCCAATGATATCTACTCACCAACGTTTTACGGCAAGCTAGCTAAATACAAAGACGACTGTTTCATTATACGTCTTTAGCAAAACATTTTCGTCGTTCGCTGTTTTAGCTAACATTGTAGTTGATTCACTTTAGGTCTCAAAAGTTCTGAAATTTTCTCACCAAAGTTGGTACGCTAGGAACGCATTTAAATTTAATGGCAGGGTTATTCTAACCTGTTGTGATCGGCAATTAATTATCCCGTTCACTGATGAGTAGTCGGGGATTTGGTTTATTTTCAAGTTGACCGTCACTCACATTTGATCGTAGCCTTCGCATTCAGATAGACTTTGCAACCAGCCTCTTTCGAAAAGAAGCACTAGACTCGAGTTTCGCTCTCATTAGAGCTCGTCAGTAGTGCATATCCTTGCCTTGGTTGAGCGTTCAGATGTGATAATTCGGTCGTGCCTAATGTGAGGTCAATCGCGCAGTGGTTAACACGGTTGCCTCATGATTGGAAAGTCCGGAGTTCAAATCCCGGCCGTGGCAAGGATATGCACTACTGACGAGCTCTAATGAGAGCGAAACTCGAGTCTAGTGCTTCTTTTCGAAAGAGGCTGGCTGGAAAGTCTATCTGAATGCGAAGGCTGCGATCAAATGTGAGTGATGGTCAACTTGAAAATATTCTGTTCGCATTTTTTATAATGAACTTTTTGACTTATGCCCTCAAAGTTATCTATCAGTTTGCCCGCATTGCCTTCTACTAGTGAACAAAAAATATAATCACTTTGGATACCAGGATAATTAGTACACAGCGCGAACTTTCCACGTTTGTCTGTGTAAGTCTGATTATTCTGTAAGGATGTTTCGGAGAAAACCATGATTAGTCCATTCGATTGTTCACTGTGTTACTGCCGACACAGTATCGCCCGGTTAGTTCTAGCATTTTAATTGGTATCGTCTGACGGATTACCTCGTACATGAACATTGGAGGTTGGTTAACGTGAGGATTTTCGTGCGAAAGCCTGTAAACATGAGTGTATGCATCAGGCGAAGAGACGATATCGGCTTGATTTGATTCTGATGGTGTTCGGACAGAAATTTCATGCAACCATGTGGATTGTGACAGTTTTGACAGAATGATGCTTGAAAACAGTACAAACGAAACAATATACAGCGCACATTGACGACTGCTTTTATACGTCAATTCCTAAAATGTTTTGGAAATTAGGGTCCGTGAAGTTGATCAACAGTGCGGAAATCTTTCGAGCTGTTGAGCCGAGGCTATATTTAAGACAAAACGAAAATTACCAAAGACAGCCCACCTACTCACCAACTTTTATGTGTGTAGTTCTTTGTGTATCTTAGTCCGGCATGTGCTGTCGACCGGGTGAGTACCCAGTTTTCTGAATACCCTCACTGCCAGATAGACTGAACAGCATTCAGTAAATGTGATAAACTAGGTGGATAACGTAATTCATTACCAGTAGCTGACGTGGGTCACTTGGCGGACAACGGGACATAGAATAAGTTATCTGGTAGTAAAAATTGTGTCGGTGCATCATGACAAAACAATCTCTGCGATCACCATACTACTAAGAATTGGTTTATAACAGTGTGGTAAAAGCCTGTTCAGTTCAACACTCATCCAAACCCTAGCGCAGTGGACTATCTAGCAACGGATTAATTCAACGTCGCTCGAGACTGCAGAATTAGGAGTGGGCAAGCAGTTTCGGTGTTATATCTCTCGTTGTCCGCCATGTTCTTTTTTCTGTACTGGATCAATCAGCCTGCAGCTTTTAACGTCGCACCTACTATGAGTGTGGAAGAGTGACAGACTCAGAATTCTTTAATTTCGGTGTACAACAGTAAATCCGTGTCTCTGTCCCATGAAGAAAAACTGCTTATTAAAACCAGTTTGAGGTTTTCTGTTTATTACTTATTACGCAGGAGGTTTGGTTTAAAGTACGACTCCCAGTGCTATTCAACGCCCTTAACTCCGAGTAGTACAATTTCCCGAAAAAACATTAGTTTGAGTGCTACAGCTACCGTCACTCTAAGCTATTCTTGCAAACAACCAAGAACAGCGCTTGTTATCGTTAAACCACTGGATGCTTTGGGGGAATTTGCAGCCTTTCTGATCACAATTTTTTATCAGTCATTAGTTCGATTGGATATGACTGAACTTTAGTGACAAACCTTGACTAAACTGAAGTTTTTTAATCTGTGACCGTGAAGATAGTTGTGGGTTCAACCAGAATACTCTGTTACCACATATTGTATAAGTGATATTAAGTAATCGGAGAACTCGAGCACTGGTGACTTCTGTACTAGGAGCGCATACACTACCATATGAAGGCAAAGGTTACACCTCCCAATTAATGCCCTATTTGGATTCCCTGTAATTATTACTGAGTTAGTGAGAACCCAAAACAAATCAAATGCCACCCGCAACATGAGGTCTGCTAAGAAGTCATTTACTTGTCCCAGTTACCATTAGGGAGGCCTTCAGTCATAGTGTTGTCAAACTTTGAC
Source organism: Paragonimus westermani (assembly GCA_008508345.1). Lineage (NCBI taxonomy): Eukaryota > Metazoa > Platyhelminthes > Trematoda > Plagiorchiida > Troglotrematidae > Paragonimus > Paragonimus westermani. The sequence continues at coordinate 17,175 of QNGE01004715.1, read as the reverse complement.
AGCCGTATACGTATGACAAATTTCTACAGGCAGTCCATTAATTTGCCTCATTTGTGACTTGACGATTTAAACGGGAGTTTGGTCAGATAAACTGCCATTAATCCAGTGCATTTAGTAGCAACAACTTAATGTCGTCAGCCATGTCTTAGTGTTTGATAATTAGACAGAATTGCCCCCTAAAAGTTATAAGATATGTTATATGATATATATGATCACATGAATTCCTCTAACAGTCAGTCTGAAGTCAGTAAGCTGGCATAGTTGCATCACGCTGCACTGACCGTCGAACGTGTGTGTATCTTTATACTAGATTATATTAACTAACGAATTGGATCGTCACTTGTTGGACTTTCTCATCAATGCAGCTCACTCGATTTCCCAAGGGTGGATGCTAAGGAGATATAGGTGGAGTCCAATAACATCACATTACTCAAGCTAAATTGAGGATAAATTGAAAAGTTTTGGAATCACTAAATTGGATGGGGTTCATCTCATATTTGGTTGCGTTACTGAACCTAAATGTCTAGACATAAAGTGGATGACCTATGATGCGGTTTGTTTGTGCGAAAAACCGAAAAGTGAACACTTTTAGCCTACGTTAGTTGATGACTTCGCATATCAACACCTTTTAGGCGCACTTAAATAACCCTTCGATATGAGCCCCAATTAGAATACGTGACCCGCTGGTGAAATGAACTAGATGTGACTAATCACTTTTGCTTCCGACTCTGACCAAGTCATACTCATACTGACCCGGAATAATCCAGATGCTATGAACAGCACGAAGTCCGTCATGACAACTGTTAAATTCTGTGGTACTTAGCTGTTGAGCTGGTGAAAATCTGGATACCGGAAGGCTAATTAAACTTGCCTGATGTGATAAATCCTTGTCCGGATAAATTGGACTGACCCCGGAAGGCGATTTGAGAGCTTTTTAAATTACACGAGTGAATAATCACGCTTGTCAGTCCAATCATATTCAATAAGGTCTTTTAGCCACACAGCTGTATTAAGTGTCCTCGATATCGACAGATTCTCAATAATTTTTTCTCCGTCAACACAACCTGGCTCTATTTAGTTAACTTGTGTGTTAACAACGACCATGTTGACTCATTTTCTGTTGGGTGAGGTTAGCAACTATATACAACTTCTGTCAATTTCATTCTAACTCATATTGCGGTATGGCTTTTCATCTCATCCCTTCATGATACTGCATAGCCAACTGGATCCGATGTCTCATGGATCGATGTTTCGGTCACACCGCCAAGTGGACAGCTCAGAGGACATGAAAGGACCACAGTGCAGATTTCGTTGATCGCATCCAAACAGGTTTGTGTGTTTACTGCCTTATGTTATATCTACTCATCCCTTATATAATGGTAGTGATCAACACTAAGTTTACTAGGTGAGCCGATCTATAATAGTTGGCTATTCTCAAAACACGGTGTTACGAATAAATTCTGATTCAAAAATTTCAACAGGCATCATACGTGCTCTGGAAACACTGCGTTTTGTATTTACCTTCTCGCGTTGATAAGTCAATAGTAACATGCTTAATTACCCTTTCGTGACTGAACATACTAATTACTCAAAGTGTATTTTCGTGTTTACACCACTGACCAAGTAGAACCTGCAACATTGTGTCATCAGTCTGCCAGTGGATGCCCGTCAATTTAATACCCACCGTCTGAAGGTAGCTGACTATTCGTTTCTAGCATTACTGGGAAATTTTACCTCGAATTCATGTATAAATTGAGTGGCCATGTAGTGTGTGTAAAACTAACAGAACACATGGAACTTTGACCAATCAATGGGGTGTTGGATACATATGCTCTGTAACTAAGTAGCCAATTCACGTCTGCTAGCTACATAGCGGTACGTTATTCGAATGCTAGTCCTGAAAGCAGTGATTATAATCTGTAAGGTACGAAGGCTTGACGATAATCATTCCAAAATGTATTGTTACGATTCTTAATCAATGAACTCTGTCATCATTTTACAATCAGTGGGCACATAAGCACTGAATTGCGCGCAACCATTCTGATCTAGCGTTAGCCGCCCAAGAGTTACTTGTACGAATCGAATTGTCAGCATTCTTCTGCGCGGGTGCGCATTAAAAACACAGTGTGACGAACAAGCTCGACGTAACGTTCATACGGAATAGCGTTGTCAGGATAAAACGAACAAAAAATTAACAAGTTGAAATGAGGTTGAACACATTATAGGTGTTAACGGATACATCGTGCTGATACGTTTGGGTGGCAATGATCATGCCACCAAAGCTTGACAGTTAGGTCGACCATGGTGTGTGGATGGTGGACCATGACAATGACAGGGTCTGAAGAAAGCGCTTCCATATGTACAACGGTGGATGGTTCAATCGAACTCTGAGCACTTCACATGTGAACAAAACACTACGCGCCTCACGGCTTTCGATTGCCTGTGATTGGACGGATAAATCGTACGAAGGGAAGAGACTGAGATGACAGTAAAGCATAGATCGACAAGGTGTGCTACAGTTGCATTGGTACCTGTCTTAGTAACTCCATTATTAATCCAGACTGAGTGATAATTATGGATATGTTCCAAAATGTGCTTGATAACACAACCCACGTAACTAGTTCCAAAAACATGTAGATGAATATGCGTAGAAAAAACCGCAGAAGCAGGAAACTTATCTTTTAGCCGTAGTCACGAGGCTGGAGTAGAGTTGAAACAGACACGCCATGTGGAAGCATAGAAGGCTCTAGTGACATTCATATTGCATCTCCTAGTGCTTGTTTCAGCAAGCATGTCACCAGTTAATGAATATAGACCGCTTTTTTTCGATAGATACATTTTGCATAGGGGGGTATTTCTAGCCAGCTGAAACCTGTCAGCGACACAGCAGTGATCACTGGGTTACTGTTACCCTCATGCGAGCCGCTGAATCACAGTATTGTGGCTGACTAGGCACAAGGCTATCGGCCATTTCAGTTACAACACGTGAAATGAATGTGAATAGTTGACAGTTGTTTTGACCAACGAAACGGATGTCCAAGTGTGCATGTTGCGACTTCAGAGTGACAAACAGCAAGCGCTGAATGATTAAGAATCTATTCAAAATTTATTTGGCGGAAAAGTTACGCAGATTTTTGACCAAATCATTTGGTTAAAAAGTGTGTGAGGAATGTTAGCGACAGAGAAAATTAAATAGGAGTCCCGGCCCTAATACCAGAGCAGCCTTTGTTGATCTAGTTCAACTGTGGTGATGGGCAGGCATCTATCTGCGGCTAAAGGGTAGCGTATATAATAGGATTACTCTACTTTTGCAAAACACGGCCGTTTACAGCAGAAGACGTAAGCCAGGTGAGTTTTAGAGACAAAGCGATGTGCACAGAACGGTCAATAAGTGAAGAACATAGCATTTACTGAAGACCACGGCCCTCTAGCTTGTAGCAGTGCTTGTCCATCCACAATGCGTTGGTTCTTCCCTTGTTTGTCACTGCCATAACTGGAACGCGTAGCAGACCGTTTAAGTCAACATGATGATACTAAACGCAGAATCGAATAAATAGTTGGAAATCAGCTTGTCCACTTGTAATATGCGCGAAACAGGGATGGTAATATTTAAACGAGGAGTGTTCAGCTTAGTAAGGCGAAGCAGGGTGTGGGTATATTCTACTGGCTTGCTTTGGGAGGTCAATTCTGAGGCAGTCAAGCTGAGGGTTTGTACAACTTATACTTTTAAATGTTTGGCAGTCCACTTTGCCCAAAACAAACGAAGGATTCGTCAGTGAAATCGGATGCTTTCATAAGAGTAGTCACGCTGGTGCGGCTTCCGAAACTTCTCAACGATTTTATCCTGTGTCACGTGAAGTTTCTGTCCGTGGTTGATGGAGGAATTGCATTACCAGGTCAAAGGGATTCTTAAACAGAAGGATTCAGTCAGTGGATTGCCCCCTGGTGCATTAAAACGGATAAGCTCAGCAACAGCTGTTGTGTTACACCTATGGTTACTGAGAATGACCAACAGCTTCACCATCCGGGTGTTTGTTTTCCTTCTGGCTGGCTGCAGATCAATGGATTTGGCTATCAAACTTTCCTGGATGAAGTGGCAGATATTGTGCCAAGAGGATGAAGCTGCCAGCATGGGCGTACTGTTTGGATGCAATATCGTGGAACTCGTAGCCAAGCTCTGGTCTTGATGCAAGTGGCACTGTATTCACTATCACGTTGAATCGAAGAGCTCTTACCGAATCACCCTGGCCAACGCTGGGCTGAGATTGGAGGACAGAGCTTTCCAATGTACCTAGCCTTATTGGGATTTACTGAACAGGCAGACCGCTTCGTTAGCACCACTAGAAGATGGTTGAGTACATCAATCAATAGGGCAAGGGTAATTGCGCTGAACCATAAACGTCACTATCGGTTAGACCTGATCAATAAGTTTATTACTAATCCAAAACTATCCTACAGCACCACAACCTTTGGGATCGGAAGCCGTTCTGTCGTTTATCACTTGTAATACACAAGCTGGATAGCTCAATTACTATCATGTGCTGATGACGTGAAAATTCTACGCATAGTAGAAATAAAGCGGAGGAGCATTCAAGGGGGGTTGAACTTTCATACACTTCTTGACCGCAGAAAACCAACAACCGTTCAACACGACTTAATGTGAGACTACGCATCTTCGTCATTCTGACTGCAGTGAACGTCTTCTTGGTGATAAAAACTGGGTACTACCATATGTATACGAGACCTCAGAATGGTCAGTTCAAATGACTTCAGCCTGTCATCCAACTTTGTACTAATTCGGTGCCTGTGTTGCCCAATACTTTGTCTAGGGCGTGTAATTCAAATTAACTTGCGATCGTTTTCCACTCGACGGTGTGCGTTCATTTTGAGCCGGATACTCATAAATGATCGTTCTTTTCACATGTAAGACATCGTTCTTACCAAAAAGTTACAGGTGGACTGTCATGAAGCACATTACAGCAATTCTTTCGTGGCTTGAACAGAGGTGTGAAATTTGCTGCGCTAAATGGGACAGTCCTTAGTAAGCTATCGGCAAATTAGAAGGCGCTTAATCTGAGCACAGTCGTCACTCGTTAGGGAACATTCTTTGATCTGATGCGAACAGCCACACCAGCAGAACAACTTACATCAATCTGTGATGAAAGTGCTACTAGCAGACGAATCCATGTTAGGCTTTGATACATAGGGTACCAAGATAAGTTTTCAGACAGCTTGATCGCCTTAATAATTATCTTTCAGCGAGGAAACATCCAGCCGTTCACGAATTTTTCCAGTCAGCTACTGTTTGCCGCATGATAAAATGGCGTGCTTGATTCGTTGGGGCTTTGTATTTCTTTCGTCCATTTCCCTTGACATTCGTGATGTCAGTATTGCTGAACATATGAAAAAGAAACTAACGGTTTTGTTCTCCTCTATTCAGAAATTGTCCACCTGAGCTTCAGATGTGTGTAGAAGTCCTCAGCTTCCTTCTCTCTGTAAATTTCCAAAGAACCTTGCTGAATTTAAAAACTCTGGCGGTTAAACTATTTAGTAGTAATGCTGTTAAATTCCCTCTCTCGCTGATCTCTATTTACAGATGTCTCAGGTGACTGAAATAATGTACAAAGTGGACGAATGATGATTTCACGTGTGGAACTCGAGACAGTTACCAACAGCCCGGCAAACACTAGTCTCCCTTGTCTTACACTAGCGCTCTATCCCAACTCACTGATTCCGTGATTGGAGGTGTCAGAAGTGTTGATAATTAAGCTGGCATAGCAGTCTGTGTTTCATTTCCAAGCGAGTTAGTCATCTACAAAACGAGTGCAACTACTGCTACTACTATTACGAATAATTATAACAATAAAAACAACAACAACAACAACAAGAGGGCGGTCGGAAATGTATGTAGTTTTTGTCACGTTTTTCTGCCTACCCACATTTTCAACTTTGTTAATATTCGTAGTGTGTGCGCGCTTTTCTCGTGGACTTGAGAGTTTTGATTGGAAGCTGGTTTCCTCTATGCCTCTTCTTTTACTTATAAACTAGCTGGTTATTTTGCAATGTTTTGTTGAAGTTCACCTTCAATCCGATATCCCGCGAACTGGTTGGATTCATCAGATGAAGATAATCTAAATGGGAGATCGGACCGACAACTCTTTGTGTTACAAGTCGAAGGTGTTATCAATTCAGCCACGAGTTCTACAAACATAATTTGTGACAGGGGAAATTACATTCAACTGAGCTACTATTCGGCTTATACCTCGTTAGAGCGCATGAATAAAACTCACCTCGGACTGTCTGTTTATATGTTTATGGTTCTGTGACTGTTAAAGATCAGTGCGTCACAAACGTCGTACTGTTGCTGATGACGATGACAACAGTGATTTGGAGTGGTAACCTCCTCTTGGTTTAGATATGCACCTGGTACCTGATTCTTGTGGCCCCGAGGAAAGCTACATTCAGGTTTTTAAAACTGAGTGCTACTCACTGGTGAACTGCTTCACAGCTACTACTCTTCTAAGCGTTCTCACAATCTGCGGGAATCACGCACTCCTAGAAAAATCATTACATATTGTTGAACTTTAGTTTTGTAAATCATGTTGGCTGTTCACGTTTCTTGTTTCAGAATCGAATTTATTACTACATTTGGTTGGTCATGAAGATCGCAGTTTTACAACCTTAGTGAACCGTACAAAGAATTGGGGGATTTTGATACAAACCACAACTGACATTTATACACAAGTTAAGTTCACAGGAATGTATCCCTCAAAATTAAGCATGAAGTGGGAAAATACCGAAAAGTTCAGACGACTGCAGCTTACTCTTTCCGATTGTTTCGAGTTACTTACTCGAGTGTTGTTGATTATGGTTATCTTACCATAACTAGGTGACATTTTCGTGTTAGACAGTAGTTTATTCACACTTGACTGCATTTTCTTTCTGACCGTAGTCATTCCTCTATTGTTAAGGAAATTGTTCCGTGGCTTTCAGTCGTCTAGCTTCTGACCTTACTTTGTCACAACTCTTACGATTCACGTGATATGGCGACTATTTTCTTTAGAGTGGGAGATCTGTCTCCATACCTCTTGTGTATCAAAGCCATCGCTACATCCTGTTGATTTATTGTTGTATGTATTATTCAGATCCATTGATGTGGTTCTCCTATAATACTGTATGCACTGCTTGAAAAAACGACCACATATGCTCAATCTCAACCAAATCACGACTTGTCCGTTGATCTCGAAAGGTTTATTGTCGAATGAATCCTGCCTGATTCTACTAACGTTCTTTCATTTGATTTGTTTCACTCTTTTTCAACTTCTTCAATACTCCGAAATGAACAGTTTTAGAGGGACTACACCGCACAACTTAGTCAATTCTTTAGCATGTTTTGTTGGCTGAATCTGATTCACTTACAAAGGAATTTTTCAGTCGAATTTTGCCTGGTTAACAGTTTACTTTTGTGTACACGTTTATTCTGCAGAGCCGAGTATTCGCTTCGGTTAGACATTTCTTATCCTGTTTGTAGTTACATCCACTAGGGAGTCACGTATACAGGTCGTTTGTAATTTTATTGGAAAGTACACACACATGTTCCCAAAATAATACTGAATTACTTAGAAAGGACCATTTTTGTCGAGGCGAACGGATAACTTGAGCACTACTCATAAACTATTAGTAGTTTAGGACTGGACGTGTGATCCAAAGTATAATTCTATACTCGGGCAATCACATTGACACCTATTGAACCGTGACAGCAGCGAAACCGAAATATAGTTCTATACTCGAAGGAACTGGTTGTGACCAAACCATTGTGGCGTTCAGTTCTTAGCTGGTCGTTAATCATGACCCCCTACTGTGTGAAAGTTCGTCATGGTTTCTTAAATGGATGGTTTGTCTCCCTGGAGACATCCAGAGATTATTTCCGCGGTCCTAGTTTTTGTCTTATTTTGATGTCTGATTCACATGTTATACACTGCAGGGAGCTTAGATTTATGTTGAATATTACGAAGATAGTATGGTGCGTTTATGATAATTGCACCTACCTGAAGTCATGGTATAACGCTTTATGATCAGTTAGAGTAACAGAATTAAACGTACACTGTTTCACATATACACCAAGACAACCTACATGTGTATGTGTATACGGATCAGGATTACACGATTGTCTGCTATCCCATCTTATTCATCTGCAACAGGCAGTATCTTTATTTTGGGATAAGACGATTGACCATTCAGTCGCTTGATCGAAAGACGGTCTGTTTCCTTATTCTACACGAATTGGAGGAAAATCGCTTTGGGCATCTATCACATTACATGTAACTGAACGATATAGCCACTTCAAAAACGCTTATCCATTTGTCACCAGTGAATGGCATATTATGGGCTGAAAACCATTTGCATTTCTCGGCAATGTCCTTCTCGCGTTTCCGTTGGGACCGTTTGATGGTGAAACATTAAAATCAATTTATACTGTTGTTTGAGCACACTGTTACCTCATATGCAATCTCATTCACACACTGGAGATGAAGGGAAAAGTGGATGGACAATTATGCTGAGTCCAGGTCTCTTCAAACGCAATTATTTATGTGCGGTGCTCGGACAATCTAATCCTTCCGGTTGAAGATACAGTAACTTCTCTGCTAAGCATAGTCGATATCCATAGAAACACGGTTTGTCAATCACGGTTAAGTCAACGAACTCATTAGGCATTCTCATTTAAGTCTGATGACTAATTTCAACTAACACCGTTGAATGCTTATTTTGTGTTGTTATACATTCCGTCCTATTCTTGCTTTCATATTTGGATTTCAAAGAATCTATCTAGCATACAAACGCTCAGCATTTCTACAGGTAATCTTGCTACAGATATTGCCGCTCTTATTGGCTTTTAATAACGATTCCATTTCAGCAAACTATCCAGGATTTTCGTATTCCTTGTCTGGTGGACGGAATGCCCGATCAACTGGAATGCGTCATCCACGGGGATGTACAGGGGCTAACTGTGCTCGTGAACTCAGCAATCGAACAAATGACCTTGTAAGTGAAGGTGGAGCATATGGTGCATGTGCACTTTTTCTCTGTGTGAACGTAAGGTGAACTGAAACAAACAATGTCGACATACATTGCCTCCCTTTCCTAGAAAGTTGAAAAACATCAGTAATACTCGCAAAAAAGCTCAACTGTGATAAGTTATGGCATAGCAATTCAGCTTCTTGTCAGTAGTACACTGATTGCCCGACTCCTATGAGACAAAGATAAGTGTGTTTGGTTGGTGGTGATCGATAACACGGAGACCAAATCACACTTCGATCAGTTATATCTTTTACGTTGTAACTTATCCTGCTAAGAACTTCGTGTGTCACGATATCGTATTTTCACAAATCAATATCGAGAGAGTGGGTTTTTCGGTGTTACTTTTCTGAATGATCGAAAACAAACTGATGGTACAGACGTGGTATGAGAGAGATAGATCAGACCAGTAAAATATCTTGAGTTAGAACGCTGCATGGAATTACTATGCCAAGTCTTAAAATTGAAGTGAGCCAGCAGTCGCCAGTGGACTGAAGCAGACGGACTATATTGAAATAGTCGAGCACAGAGGTGCGATCCACATCAACTGTTTATCCGTACTTTAGAGAACAATGATAAGGTGGGGGTACAGTGAGCGTCACTTGATCCAAATCATCAATGTAAGTCCCTGAAAAGAGGCGAACTTCGGTGTAATCCTCTCAGTTAGGGACTATATAGCGATATCACAGAAACCATTTTAAACACTTCAAAATGGCATTGCTTCATTAAGGGTTTTTACTGGGAACAGCAGAAGTGATTAGTAGGATGAAATACAGTGGAAATGTACTGTTTCATTAATCTTGACAAACCGTCTATGTCACTGTGCAAAACTTGTCTGGCTTGTTCATTTTTGCACGAGTATAGACTGGTTTGTCTGATTAAACATCACAAACTGGCGTTGTGTCACGCTGTCGGACCTGTTAGAAGACAATTCACGAGTTGACAAATGCGTTTTTGTATCCAATTAGTTTTGAAACCTGAGCTATTGATTCCGGTTACTGAAAAGACGACGCTATTTCTACCTTACTTTTGTTAATTTTTTTTTCATAGGTCAAGTAATACTCAACTGGAATTAACGATGCCACTAACTGCCACTGCATCGAAATCTTGCAAATCAATAGAGGGACAACCAATTAGTTTCGGCGAGGATGTGGGCCTCTACGCCCCAGTCCAGCGTTGGATAGAAATTGTCAACCCAACCCCCATGGTCGCTGAGCTGACTACCAGAATGGTCAATTTCGGATTGCTTACTCAAATCAAACTATCTAATTCATACTGTCCACATCTGAGCATTGGAAATGAGATTTCAGCACGCAGTCAAGACACGGTGGAGACCACAAAAACTGAACGATTAGACGGTGTGGAAGAGAAACCTGAACGTCGTTTACTTTACGGTATGAATAATAGACTGTTAGGATGCAAAATTGCAAACATTCCATCGCTGGCTGCCCAAAGTCTTATACACTTGTTAGGTGGACATGTGAGGATAGGTGCCAGCTGACTGGACTCAGCAACCTGCATGTTCTTGTTATTTGTCTGAGTTCTAATCAAGGTATCGAAGACATGATTGTTGTAAATAATCCACCATACATGTGCACTCTTGTCCTGACTGCTAACTGGGTAGTATTTCTAAACAGGCACTTGCCCTGATTTTTTCATCCGAAATACACTTTGTAATCAATTTCGCTTGATCCCTCTGCTTCAATTTGTACAGTAGGATAGTTGTATGTTCCGGCTGATTCGATTTGTTTATTACTGAAACAAACCGGTAAATAAATCCATTGACTAAGCACACACCTAGTTAGTCCGAGTGCACTCTTCTTAGATAAAACCTAAGTGTGGAAAATCCGACCTTCGGCTGGGGTCGAACCAGGGACACACGAAACATTACAGTGACAAGGCCCATCAGTGATATTGACACATTCCAATCTGAGTTGTTTGAAGGACCTTGTCTGAGCTGTCAATCCCTGGATCACTTGATGGATTCTATCTAACACAGTGTATTGAGTTGGTAAATGACTTCAAAGGTGAAATTTGTGAAACATCCTCCCGACGTGGTTTTGTAGCTCATCTGAGAGAGCGCTTGTTGTGTTTGTACATGTTGTACCCGTTTTCCGTTCAAGTCCACCTGAAGTCCAGATTTTTTGCAACTGAATATCACTTCGCTTCCCTAAGAACCCTACACAGTACATATTTAGGAGTAATGAGCACCACAAATGGTGGTAAACTTCAGACTTCCTGCAACTTTTGCGGTCGTTCTTCACTTATGGTTCACGTAGGTTGGCCTTTAAAGTTATGAATCTCAGCTAGTGAATGTTTACACACTTTTGAGCTGTCATACTGCTCTTTCTAGGCAACTCAGTCGGTTGTTTTTAAACTCAGTTGGGCCGACTCCAACCCAATAAAAATATTGCTTCAAGAAATAGTTCAACATGTTTAGATGTCGAGAAACTGGAAAAAGTTGCAATCAGTTATTTCTCCCTGTCAAATTTCGATCTTATTAAATTGATCATGAAGCAATACTTTACTCTATTTTTTACCAACTAGATTGGTGTAGAACATTTTTATCCAATTCTCGAGGGGCGTGCATCTTTGTCCACACTGCTATGACTTCGGAGGATGGTATTTACTATAAGTCAGTCTCGAAAGGGTCGAACCGTGTGTTCGAACCAGTATCGAGTTGGATGATTCCGGCATTTGGACGCCTACGTCTGTGCCTTGTGTGTGTGGCTGACCTGTGGGGAGCTTACAAGGACTGCGTTGAGCTGATTGCTCGGTCCGTCAGTGGGAGAAGACACTTGGACCCGGAGCCGCCAACCGTAAATCTGCCGGTTCAGTTCACAGTGATTGGATGCCCTATTCTCCTCACCGCCACCAGTCCGTTTGGTCAGATTACGAACAGTGTGGGCCGGAAGTTGCGGTCGCTCAGTCAGACGATGGAGTTCCTGGAGCGGGATTTAGTTATTAGTGCATTTACCGAACAGGCTAAACGACTGAACGTACGATTCGGAGATCGATTTATCGGAAGTTCGTCAGTCAATCGCACTGTTCGACTGCACAATTCCAGTAACCAAGGTATTTCATAACCATCCTGTGTTTTTCAGGTTTCGATTGGGGGTTCAGCGAAGTTTACTTATTCGTGTAGCACCCAGACTGAACTTATTCATCCGATACACCTTAATCCACTTTCTTGACGCGCATGGAGTTGGTTTCTCATTTGTCTGCTACAGTAGTGCACGATTTTTATCAGTCCAACGTAAGATTTTACCGCATGTTATTCTAACATTTTGGAGAACCAGTTGCCATGATTATAAATTATGGACATTGCTGACTGATAGGTATACCAAACCGGATTCGGGCACACACCGATTGACTTTCACTTAGAGTATGCGGAACATCCCAGTGACAAACATGATTGAAAGGGAAATTTCAGATGTAAAACTGGCGGCTTTTAACTGCAGTCGACCCGCATACGAAGGGGATGACGTGTTTTGAAACAAACTGCACCAACTTTTGGATGTGGACCGATTAAGTTGTGACACAAACACAATAACTAATTTATTCATTCAAGAAGATAATGGAAATGACTACATACAGAGCACTTCATCTCTGTGGGTTGAATTAGGAAACTGATATGAGGTTCTTATCAAACATACTGGCGTCATCTTGTACGTCTCTTATCCATACATTCGTGTACCCCCGGTAAGTCTATTTCATGTGCTGATCGTAGTAAACATCGAGCCTTTCCCTGAAAATACCGGAACAAAAGTGAAACAGTTCCAGTGTACAAGCCACAAACCATGAAAGAGTTGTCAGTTTCTAAGGTCCAATTAAGACAATTTGCATGCACCCAGGAGAGGTAAGTATCCAGCGGTGATACACAACTAACGTGGAAAGTGTTTGTATTAACTATAGTTGTTTGTGTTACTAGTAAGTAATGTGGTAGATTTATGATTTTGGAAGAGGCTCAACTGTAAAAATTCAGCGCTTCGGCTGGATTCGAACCGGTGACAGATACAGCATGCCTCAGAGCGGCAAGCGCCCTACCAGATGAGCCACGAAGCCACGCCACTGCTACTACTACTTACTAGTACTACAACGTCTATACACAGCAGTGGCGTTGGTGGATCCCAGCGTGAACTGTTTGAGAAATCCTGTCGGGGCAGTCGATCCCCTGAATCATTTCGTGGATTCCATACAAGACAGTGGGACGGGTGGATAGCAGAGTTCGAATGTGGAAATTCCGAGCTCCTGGTGTGGCTCCGTAGCTCAGCTGGTATAGCGCTTACCGGGTTGAGATATGCTGTATGTGTCACTGGTTTGAATCCAGCCGAAGCCCTGACTTTTCACAGTTGAGTCTCATCAAAAATACTTGTTTGGTTAATGAGATTCACTTGAGGGCTTACCTCACTTAAGTAATATGGTGAACGGATAGGCTGGAAGAGAGTAAATTAACTGTAATAGTTCACTATTTTTAGACAACACTTCTTGAGTTTGTCGTGCTGTATAGGTCGAGATAGGTCGGAAACATTCAGAAACAAAGGCAAGTCGGGTAATGAGGTCTCTTATCAACAGCTCTACTACCTGGCTTTTTCAGCATTCTTGAACGCAGTATTACAAAATGCAATGAGTCAGCTGATTCCAGCGCTGCGCTGGACGCAACACTGATGTCACAACAGCTGCTAACGAATTTCCACTTCAGTGAAATAACACTTCAATGTACTAACGATGTAGTTGAATAAACAACACAGTTGGAGTATTCCTCTCAGTTTAAGTGAATGTGTACACGATCATAACACAGTCGACATTTTTTTTTAAGTTTGATGATCCTGATTGCTAACTGTTATCTTCGGATAAACCTTTTGCTGAATAACTGTAGCTCGACTGTACGCGGAAGAATTAAGCCTAATCAACACTTCGGTGAAAACACCTACCTCAGGAGCAAATGTGTTAAAAATTTGTCCAAGAGTTTTTTACTTGAGACATGCTGAGGAATACAGTTATTGCAGTAGATTAGCGCGAACTTCCCTAACAAGCTTCGGAGTGGCAAACCAAAGTGAACAGCGTCAACCCACAGCAGCAGGGTGTATAAACAATTTCCACTCAGGAGCTAACCTCGACTGCAGTTTAATAGTTAATGGTGTGATGCACACAAGTTAAGTTCAGGTCATTTGTAGCGAATATGATGCGTATCATCCCTTGGTGTTGATGTTGGTGACCAAGAAATATATGAAAGGTCACTAAAAATTGACTCGTTTTTTACCAGTGATCTACAAATCAGAAGCAATCACAAGCCAAATACTGACTCTGTAAAGTTGGAAGCGCTGGTGAAATAAGCGATTCGACTTACTGTCGCCATTAAAACACTGTGAATGCACATGAGTTCAGCGTTTTACAGAGGTACGGACTTCACAAATTCTGCCAGTTTGCAGGAAGTAATCGGACATGTGTTGGAACACCGGAAGATAATAAAAGTGGCTTGGGGTACAGGCGCTACTTTACGCTGTCTTCTTTGTGTAATTACTATGTCTAGCTTTTGACAGACTGTGCTATTGGGTCATGCACGAGTTGTAAGATAAACAGGGACGTTTAAAAAGAATTTCTCTCTAGAAGACTAAACTTCTTTCCTCAATACTGAAACGCTGTAAACTCAAACAGCTCAAATGATTCAGGTTCTTTTATCGGGCTTTAGCAGTTTTTTCAACCATTGGCGAAACAGGCAAGTAAGGCATCAGGGATGTTTACTTGAACACCGTCAAGCTAATTCACGCTAATGACAATCCCTTTAGCTTAATTCGTATCTGGATTAACACTTCATACATTCTGTTCACATAGGAAAACGCGAATGGATTCGAACAGCATTCAAAATTTCAAAGGGCGGCTGTCATGGCTTAATGAAATTAAAGAGACGAACACAGAAATGAACCGACTAGAAAACGATTCGGCAAATAAATTCCGAAGGATAGTTTTGAAATTGCGAGATGTAGAAAAGATTCAGATGCTTGAGATAAACTGATATCCAATAGAAGTATGGGGATTTAGAATACTTCAAACTCATACTTGATCACAGTCTTCGCAGTCAGGTAGGGTTTTTGGCTAGCCCACTTCGAACAGAGGCACTGTATCTTTTCCAGTTCAAGATATCCTGATGTCAACTTAAGATGTCCCAGGCGAGCGAACTTCCTTTACTGTTTACATCTGGCGGGACCGCGTTCTGTAAGAGCCAACCAATCCCAAAGTTTTTCAGCCTACTCAAGTGCGCATAAGCCGTGCGACGCTGTTCGATTTTGAAACTCAGCTAACTCGCATGAGACATCTAAAACCGATATCGAAACATCATAAACTGGAAAGTGTTCAGACTCCGATTTCGTTATCGTTAAAACTCATCCGCAATGTATATGCTCGTCCGGATCGGAATTTGTACCACAGCTCTCGTGCTTGTGAGACTAACGTGTTGATCCCAACACCCGTAACCTCATGATAGACGTGACTCAGTAATCGCATCCAAACGTCGCAACCTTGTATGAATGCTGTTTAGGCTGTCGGATGATTTCGATAGAAGACTAATCAGAATCTCCTCGTTCGATCCAATCGAATATTTGCAATCAGAACTATTCAGTCAACCTAATGTCACTGGCTCTATTGAACCAACTGGTCATGGTTTGAACGCTTAGTATAAGCTTGCAGAAGCCCGCGTCTAATGCTTCCTTCCAATGTGGGCTAGCCGAATGGCATATCCGAATGTGATCGCAGCTATCAGATGTAGGTGATGTTCTACTTAAAGTAAACTGATGGGCCCATTTGTTGTGACCTCCTTGTTTACCGGCCTTCTGCTTCATGAAACAGTTGGTAGTATTTGTGAAATTGTTTCAAGCCGCAACGTTCCTTCCAGTCCCAGTGACCGACGGAAATCAGTATTTCTTTTATGCACTTACAATGTAAGAGTCAAATACAGGACGTTTATTTTACGACGGGATTACAGTATGCGGCGCACTGGATGGCTTTTAGTGGTTAAATTATATCACACATCCTGCGAAAGCCTGTCAAAACGGATGTTGTGCAAACGTTACATAGACAATATCTCAACTCTTCTTGAGAACTAAAGTGATTCAAATATGTTGTTTCTGAAGTTGAATTAGGCTTATCCTAAACCAAAAGCTAACGAAATAGAACGAGGTGAACGGATGAATTCCGTACCTAGACATTCTGATCACCCGGAAATCAGACGTCGCGACTGAATGGTTTGTTTATAGGAAATCTATTTGTTCAGAAATGCATATGCAGTTCTTAATCTTTTATCCTGTGCTATATGATAGAACCCCGATTAAAATGCTTTTCCACAGACCTCAGAAGCCATGCACACAAAATTTACCGCTAGAGTTATATGCACTAATGAATGCTTCGCCGGTTCAAAGGGTACTCCCTGCAATTAGTTAGGAAGCTCAGCAGTTCGCATACCCTAGAATAGGGCACTTATAACTCATTGAAACGACAGCTCCTAAAAGCAGTTCTATCCAGAGTTGATAATGCCGCAAAACTGCTTATTGTACGACGAACCAGAAACTTACCGGACTCCTCGGCTGCGAAAAACTAGTTTAAGTCTATTACATTTCACTGTTGAAACGGATATCCATGCGGTTACTGTATGAGCTGTATAGGGAGGATAAACCAACAACTAGCTGCCCGTGTCAACCAGCATCTTCCCAAATGCCTGGAAACTCAACTGGAAACGTCAGACATCTGTAGAGAAGTCAACAGACAGCATCCAGCACCATCAGCTGTAAGGCACACAGTCCAAACAGTTCTTGACGTATTTTCTCTGATTTCTCACAGCAGCCGAAACTCATCCTCCGGTTTCCTAAGCCCTTGACTGTTGACCGTTACAATTCTTGCCGTGTTCAAAAATAATTTGCACTGACGCTGCAGCTACCCCAATAGTCAGCATTTGCATATTTTTCGTTTTCACTTTTGTGTCCGTCTGTATAATCTCTTGGGCTACGGATTGCGCTCTGTGGAACTTTGACCCTTTCCATGCGTGAATAGAATGTACAATCTATCGTGACATCATCACCTCGCCTGGTGATGAAACTTTTGCAACCT
>QNGE01004714.1:15159-56616 GCA_008508345.1 Paragonimus westermani | reverse complement strand
TGAAACGTAGAGTATTACAACTTGCTCGTAACGTTTTGTTATCCCTAATCTGTTTGACCAATTCGGGATTCAAGTTTTCATTGAAGGAGATAACCAAGGCCCAGAAAGGTGACCACATGGTAAAATGTCTTTATTTCTGACTGATACTAATTCTATTAAACGAGAATCATCATATATTTCTGATGAATGGAGGAACATGTTTTCACATACCTACCGATTTCTTGCCAAGACCTACAGCAAAACTAAGTCACTAATTTCAACCGTCTCCAATAATTTCATCGTGGACATCAGAGAAACAACAGAATACAGTTTTGTTCGCATGCATAATATCACTTGAAAGCAGTCACAGATTAGAAATGAGGCTTCAGCTAGGAAACCCTATGTGTAACCTTGGGCCACAAACATTAAGATAATTTTTTGTCATGCAAATAAACATTCACAGTGCAAGTATGAGCAATCCACAAGTTTCTTCTGCACTTTACGTGACCCGTTGTATTACTTACCCTCAGCCTAAAAAAATACTGTCCACGGAAGTGATTACATCACTAGATCCCCTAACTGTTCCAATCAAACAGACGCCGTAACGAAAGCTTCATCTCTTTACATGATGTCACCAAATGTTTCCATGCTATCTTGCAGAAGTGTTTATCTGTATAGACCTTTAACCACTGTTACTGCTGATGCAACATTCTGTCTTCGTAGTGCACGATCTCATCGAACGGAGAAACTGTTTGCTGTCAGATAGGGTTAAAAAAATGTGGTTTTATTTTCAGGATTTAAACCCCTTGTACATATTTTGATATACTAATCATGCTTTGTATTGACCACATTTGTTGAAAAGTGTGACCTAACTGCAAATGGATGCGTTGTGTCTGCAAAACAATTGCCATATGGGAAATTGTATACTGGCAGGTATAAAGTACGAGTTGTGCAAAAAATTGCACAACAAGCCACACATTGTTTTAATCGTTTGACACAGCTGCACATCTGTCACTGGCGGTACAGAGCCAATTTCTGTGGTGCAATATTTTCAGCAAGATATCTACGTGTTCCTCACCCTTACTTGCAGGTCCCAGTAGTCCAAAAGATGGGGACCGCTGGCAAATGTAACTGTGTTTCATTTCCGTGTCATGCGATTCACCAGCTTAAGTGAGTAGCATAGAATAGATGCGCAATCGAACTACCATAAAGCGAATGAATCTGGTTCGCGCTCTTGAAACATTTAAAAGTAGATAATCATCATTTACTGGTAAGAGGAATATGAAATATGACAAATAGTAGCAAAGTGCGGAAATTTCGTGTCCACATTTCCGCACCACATATTTGTACTCATTTATGGGTACATTACTACATGTATTACCGTTCAGACCAGTCACCGTCCAATCAATATTTACAAGTGGAAACTAAAACTTTGTATTCCCAGCTGGCCTATTACTGCCTTCTTCACTACAATGTTATTCAATGTTCAGTGGTTTTGTGAATGACCGGCAAGACCGATAAGAGTCAGTTGGCGGGTCATACCAAATGAAACAGTCTGCAACGGCTAACAAATGTATCCAAACCGTGACATTTTAATAACTACTTTTTTATTCACAATGTGAAAAACAACAACGGACAGAACTGCTCAAATTGCTGAGGTTTTTACTTCATTGGCTAGAAGGTATTAGTTATTTTGGGATCAACAGTTCAGTTTGATCACATTGAAACCGGTCTACAAAGCATGAGGTAAGCTGGCGGATACTACGAGAAAGAGCGATACATACGGCCGTTCACTGATGATGTGTTTAATGCTGACGACATTGTCTTATTTAGCCCCTCTGCCGAAGACATGCAGACCATGCTGAACAAGGTGAGTGACCGGGCTGGATTGTATAGAATACGCTTCGTACCTTCAAAGTACAAAGTGCTATTTCAAGACTGGGGCATTCCCCCCCTGCTTTCTTTATTGCAGGTAATCCGCTTGAGACTGTGTACAGTTTCACATACTTAGGTAGCATTATCTCGACAGCCTGTAATACTGTTGACGAGATATCAGCGAGGATAGCAAGGGCACGGGTTGCCTTTGCCAAACTGCGTCATCTGTGGCGTCGAAAAGACGTTCGGTTGTCGTTGAAAGGAAGGGTATATAATGCCTGTGTGCGTTCCATTTTGCGGCATGGTTCTGAAACGTGGCCTGTTCGCAAGCAAGATATCAACAGGCTGGCTGTGTTTCACCATCGTTGTCTCCGCCACTTGGCCCACATTAAGTGGGATGATCACGTGAGCAATGTGGCAGTTCGCCGGCGCGTATTCCGGAAGGCTCGGGATGCGCGATCAATTGGTCAAGTAGTTACGTTGCACAGCTTGCGATGGTTGAGTCACGTGCTCCGTATGCCATCTGAGCGTTTACCGTACCGGGCATTCTCTTCTGAGGCCACCAACAGCTAGGTAAAGCCGCGTGGTGGTCAAGCAACAACATGGTCACGAAATATGAAGACCTTGACTGCTCCATTGAGCAAAGTGGGTAGATATCTTCTGCTCGGATGGGGTCCTTATGATCACACAAACCGTTGGTTAGATACGCTATCCGAGATGGCGGTGTGTCGCAGTCAATGGCGTACCTGTATTCATACCATTTCTAGTTCTTCCGTTCAGTCTTCTTTTAGTATTCGTCAACCTTCGTAGTAACGTTTTCTTCCAGGATATTCCACGTCACTGTTGAGGTAAGCGGCGGCCCTAGCCACAGTACCTTTTGGTCAGGCTCATGGCTGCTATGATGATGATGATGTCCGTTTCATATACTCGCCCATACATGTTTATTTGTGCGCTAACCAATTGAGAAACTGAATAAATTGGATGCTGAATACACATGGACGATTCCTAACCTTCCCACTATCAGGCACAAAAAGCACATAGCGATGGGGACAAAAGCATCTCAAACCCCTGCCCTCATTTGTAAGTCCTGGAACCGTTGAATGAATCTGTTCGCTGTGGATGAAGTTTAAACAACAGAAGGATAATGCTGTTAGAATTAAACTAGGTTGAAGAAAAACAACCTTAGCTAGGTCGACCTGTGAGTTGTTACTTACATTCTTCCGATAAACGGATCTACCTAACGAGCCTTCTGGAACGTGTTGACAATTATTCCCCTCATAAATACCAAGACAGAAACACTGCACGTTGAAATCAAACTTTTCTTGAGAATCAATGGGATCAACCCAGCGTCTCGTCTACAGCATCAACTAACGATAGAGGTTGATTCAACTGGAAGTTTGTGGACACCACATAGGACGCTTTCGCTTCTTAATCGTCATATAGAGCTTTAACTGAGCCATTGTTTAACAAAAATACATCACTGACGTTGTCGTTCTCATGCGGAACAAAACTGGGTAGTCAAGATTAAGCCTGAATTTGCTCATGCAAATAACGGGTACTTGGTGCTCATGGATCAACATAAATTCCCGCGCGAGATACGGCAATACTGTGACAGCGGTATATTAAGCAGACCTTCAGAATATCTTCAAAAAGAGGTTCGACCGGTAATAAGATGTCCAAGCAGAATAGAACTCCAAGTGATTCCACCAAGTTAACCGTATTATGAATAAACTGACCTTAGATTGCCGATTGAAGACAGACAGTATGAGTAGCTAGACAAGTGTTGTTTTCTGCCTTCGTTGTCGTAGACAATCGGACGAAGCAATATGTGGTGTATTGTTTACATTTATTCCAGCGGAATACCAGTGTGATGCAACATGGAAATGAATACGCTTATCAAGCAACCTGTGTGTAGATGTTTATAAGAAACCTTTCCAAGGGATTAAGTTCAAAAAGATCTTTCATAGTGACGTTACATGTAAAAGTGTGTGAAATGTGGTCGTAGCCTATTGCCCCGATGGTTGGTGCTTGTCTGTTTGTTACAATTCATAAACAACATAACCGTGGGCAAAACAAACCCACAACACCTATGCCAAGATATGAGGCCATACTTAACCGTATTTGTGCTTGCAGATGCCCGTAATGTGCTAAGTGTTAGCCCGAAGACTGACAACACCGAACAATCGCAGCTTAAAATTGTCAGGCTTTGGTGAAAACACTACTATGTGAACCAGGTCGTTTAACTTTCAGCCATCTATTAGCAAGCACGAGCGGTAAGTGGGCATTTTAGAAATGTACTGTTATCGACAGATTTGTTACGACCAACTTACTAGGCACCGTTTATACGTCTGATCGATATTAAATAACAAATTCAAGTAAATGTATTCACTTTGGACCTACGGGTTGTGGAAATTTTTGCACTGGTTGTCCCACTCGTTCTGCGGAGGCGTACCGGCGACGTTGAGGATTATACGACCCAGTATACACCGGGATGTTGGACGGGCTTGTGAACCAACTACACGCCGGAGGTTGGAACCCTGCGAACTCTGATTTTTTATGTGTTGACAAGTGCTACCAAAGAGAAAACAACCAGTTGAGTTGGGAACCATCTTTTAGCGATAAACATTCAAACAAACACAGAATTACGTCAGATATTGGCAGTCATCAATGCTCGGAATTTTTTAATACTTCAAAAGTGGCATGTCAAATAGGACCTGAACTGAAGTAGTTGCCCATAATATTGTTTACAGAATTGAATGAAATACGTAAATTTGCTTAAAAGCACATTTTTACCTGACTGACAACGTCCGAAAACTGATCGTGACTGTTATTTGTAGTGTTAACTTTTGTGGATTCACCGACACTTACTACTCACAACCACCAGCAACGGATTATCTTTAAACCAGCAAAATAAGTCAATTTAATAACTTGAACTTCAGAGGGAATGATCACCAAATATATAGGAATGCGCTACCACACACTCGCAATGAATACTGCGACGGAGCAAAAATTTTAGCCACGTTGGTTGGGAGGACGTTATTATTAGGGGCTAATCAATACTTCTGTCTACTGCTTATAAGTAGTTTGAAAGATATGATCGTTTCGGGGAGATCCGATTGCAAAAATCCCCGACTTCAGCTGAAGTCAAACCAGTAGTAAAATGTTATATTAAAATGCGTCGAATGACCTACCAGTTTAGTTAAAAACCACGCAGGAAGACCAAAAATTCAAAATTTTCGCAAGTAGATGCTTCTTAAATTATTAAGGCGACTGAACTAACTTTGAATAATGCAAGCTTAATACTCCGGTGGAAGTGGTGGACTCCAGGATGACCAACCAGACGAAATATTTTCAGACAGCCAATGTATTGTATCGCCTGGTAGACTCCATATAACACACTGGGTTGGGTGGGTAATTGAGGAATGCCTGACCTGTAGACATGGCTCCGAAACTTAGCTTACCGCATCTGTGCATGCCTTTTCTATCGTTGGTTCGAATCTAGCAGATGTTCATGATTCCCTTATTTGGATCTCTGTTGAACTTTTACCTGCACACTAACGATAAACGATTGTATCCAGCAAGTCACGTGAAAATACAGGGCAGTTTATTGCCACATTAACTTCACTTTCATCTGATGTGCTTGCGATATTAAGTCAATGAAAGTCATTCACCTTGAGAGAGCGATTAAATCATACTAGAGACAAACAGCTTCGGTTATCGAATCGATATGTAGCTTAAGTAGGGAAGACTTCGGCTTGTTTCCGAACTAGACCGTTCACGTCATTAAGTTGTTTCACCTGCTAAAGTTTGCAGCTCCTCGTTGGTTTCGTTTCCCCAATGTTATTCGTCGTTTTCAATGCAAGGTGTTTCAACGCCTAAGTAATGCAGAACTAACAAACAGTCAAGCCTATCAATACACCCTACCTTTTCAGTTTAAAGTGCAGTAATTCAGTTAAAATCGATCCACCGAGCAGTCATACAATCTGTAAGATGAATTTATCAGTTACTGGATTATTCGCTACCCAAGTGTTACAAAAGGAGGATACAGAAGATCACGAATATACTGAGTCCCCCTAGTTTTCAATTCCAAGTAGGGTATAATTACGACTATGCTAGATTTCACATTAGGACAAAATAAGATTCAACTTTGCAAAGTAGCACAAAGGCCTTGATCTGACGAAACACGAATTTATAGTCGGCACACTGAAGCATCTATTGGATACGGACTAGTGATATGCACGCACCACAAGGATGACTTCTGTCCAGTATTTTTACGCTAGGCTCAAAATATCTCGGGTCGGGACAATAACCGTCGTGCTTCAGGCAATCTATAGTGATATCAACCGGTTGGAAACGGAGCAGCAAATAAGTCGTGATGGTGTTCAGATTAACTAGATTACATATTTAAACATCGGTTTCTCTGGGAGTGAAAGGAGGATCACTGAATACTCCACGTTTTCCACAGAATGTACAATGTTTAAAAATTCGACCATATTAAGATAGTTGCTTTAGGACTGAATTGTGCGCAGTACACATGTCTATGAACACACTGAGTGTTAGGTGAAACGTTTGAACAAAATATACTCGAGCAAGAAAAAAGAAACGGCGGAAAAGTATGAAATGAAAACATTACTGCTACTCTGTTCGCCTTCTTCAGCAGGCATTTTTGGGTTCTCCACGTTCTTTGGCAAGCTATTTCATGAAAGGAAAGTATGTAGAACTCCAGGTGTTGAGATACCCTACAAGCTGTTTGCTGTTACTCTGGCAGGTTTCAAATTTCGTTTCATTCGGCCGAATTTCTGAGGGCATTGTTGTATAAATGTCATTCTGATCGTTGATCCTGGGTGGTGTTGTGTCCACATTCATATTAGATGACGTGGTGCAGACGTACTTAACTAAACTAACGGTTTTAGAGCATCCATTGTTGAGAACTGAGGCAAGATAAGCGGTGCAAAAGTGTGCCCATCGTCATCGACTAGTTAACATCATATCCACTAGAAAAAAATAAGGTTCACGGAAGTAAGTGATGATTTTTTTGAACCCCACAGAAAGTGACAAACTAAGCTGGTTTATGAGTTCCATAGAAGTGAGGTTGTCAACCCTGGTTTCCTGTTCACAAATACTTTAATGGAAGTTGCTGAGCCAACAATAAACATGTCTTCAACGTTGCTGAAAAGACACAGGCGATAAAAAGACTAATTACGCTTGACGTAAGTGGTAACCGGCTCAGAAACACATAGTATTTGATGTAAATAAACATGCACTAAAATGTGGATTGTTCACTTCGCACTGCTTTATCCGTGAGAACGTTATCACTGACTTGCAACCGAGTGATAACATTTCCGACCTCTTATGGAGACTCATATGACATAACCTGAAGTTATCCATTATTGGCAGCCAAAACTTTTTACCGGTAGCCCATTGTCAGTTTTCTGAGGTATTTGCATTTTAGATTACTGATGAATAGTCGGGGATTTGGTCTATTTTCAGGTTGACAATCATTCACATTTGATCGCAGCCCTCTCATTCAGATAGAATTTCCAACCAGCCTCTTTCGAAAAGAAGCACTAGATTCGAGTTTCTCTCTCATTAGAGCTCGTCAGTAGTGCATATCCTTGCTACGTCNTGTGAGTGATGGTCAACTTGAAAATAAACCAAACCCCCGACTACTCATCAGTAATCTAAAATATCTCATTGCAGGTTTAATGGGATCGGGGATTTCGACCTGTCTTGGAAGTCCTAGTCTTTGCATTTGTTAAACAAGTCAAGAAAAATGACAATCAACCGCATTCAGTGAATTAAATGCAATCATTTCGTCAGGTATCCACCTCTGAACTACGGACGGTTAAGGCTGGAGGAGAGAACCTCCACAGAAACGCTTTAGGTAAATAACAATTGGTCACATCACATAAGCTTGCGGATGACTTTTACATTGTTTGCAAGACATTGGAATAGTGAGTCTAACTGTCCAAATATAGAACAATAAAATTTACAACATCGTTTACGGGAAGTAACATGGTTTTGACATTATATGTCTAATGGGCTGTTGCTACGTTTGTAAAATTCTGTTTCGCTACTTACCGCAAGTACAATTGGGTGTGTGTTACACAATTCGGGTGAACTGTAGGGTTGCTGGTGATCAAAATCCATTGACCGTTCGTGACCGGATCGATTGTACAAACGGGGCATGCAGTGAGTCAAATATCCTGATCGCGAGGGAAGAAAATGGCCGTGCACACTCTCCGAGTGTGTCGCACTGCTCGGGTCTCTGGTTTGGTGGAAATAGATAGTTTAATAAGCAAAACTAATGTAAACCGTTCAACACGTTTCGGAATTGCATGTATTCGTACATGTACAACTGGGTTCATCTCCTGCAAGAAACGCAACCGTTTTCAAGACGGATGACTGGATTTCTCCCCACACTGACCACATAATAGAACCGATAGTTTTTTCTGTGTGCCTCTTATAACGGAATTCAGGAAGGTGAATTCTGCTACCGTTTGCCTGAGGTGTTGCTGATCTAATGGCTGTTACTGAAACGAGGTATCCAAAATAGCAGTATGAAATTTGCCTTACAAGAGACACATAACTTTAATGTGCAACTCAGTTGATGAATTGTGATGTATTATCATCATAGCACGGACCAATTTATTGGGAAGTGAAACTTTCCACAAACAAGGTTTCTATCATTCTCTATCGAAATCAAGAACAGGGTTGTTTGTTCCATGGTTTTACGAAGTCAGACGCCGGCAACAACCACAGATGTATCAGTTTGTTTTTGAGATTTTGAGGATGATGATAGTGAGACACATATTGTCTAACGCGAAACCGTAAACTGGACCCAGTAGTTATAGCCTGAAATAAGACTGCCAACTTCTTCCTCCATAACGTTGGATGATGTCATAGTGTGTAACCCTGAAAAATGGCAGGATGCATCGTGGGTTTTACCTGAGACGTATAGATTCGTTATTTTTGTTGAAAATCCTTGCGTGCATGTAAATTAGATATTTGGATTCTGTCTGTTTTCAACCCAAAGTATCATGCGATCCTAGATTCACTAAAATTATGTTCACAATATTTTGTTCGAGGCGGCTAAAACGATTCTAGTAAAGTTTGTGAAAGTTTACTTGACTTGGTTTTGAAGAACCATCCACCAGTTTTATGTGTTGATCTTGTTAATTCTGTGAGCTTTTCATACAGTTATAATGGTGTTCAACAATAATTTTGATTCAGTCGCAATTATTGGAAGCACCGAATTAAGTGTGAGAAATTTCCGGTTAAAATATTCTGTCAGCCTAATGATTTCCCGTGTTCGCACATATATACCGGTGTTTGTCGAATTCACTGATAGGCAGTTTGTCACTTACCTTTCATTTGCATTCGTCAGCGCACAACGATTCAGTTATTCCACTTCTACTCCCTTACACACACAACAAAAATATACTCTATATCAAATTGTTTAATTCGATTTCTAGCGGATCTTTTCGGTCCTCAATTGAGGCCTTTTGATTCCAATGAACTGATTAATGTATGAGTTACTAACAATTTTTGGCTAGTACTATTTCCAGTGGGTAGTGAAAATGATGCCCGGTGATCCGAATGAGTTACCGTAATCGGAAATGTGTTCCTTTTTGTTTGGATGAACAAATAATAGCAACGGAAACTCGCCTTAATCCGAAATTGGTTTTGTTTTTATGGAGCAGTCCATAGGAACCTGAGTATTTGGGTGCACCGAGATTCCGTAGATCCTTGTTAGCTTCCACGAAGTCCATTTTGTGTCTGTCATGATCTTCTCCCACTGTCAGATTATGAGCAATTACTTCTGGAGAAAGTGAACAGAACAAGGGAATTCTTACCAGTTTTCTGCACCTCTTGACATACGGGACTGAGTTGAAACTTACGTAGAGGATTTTGGCTAACCGCAAATCACTGTGTGTTTCTTCTGTACGGTGCGTCAGCAAACTTTAAACTACAATCAGGGGGTTTTATACACGTCGGTCACCGCACAGTGATTCGGAGAAATAATCGGAGACCTTGGTGTAAGTGGGATAATGAACCTCAACAAAAGGATGCATGCAGTAAATTGGAAAGGGTAACAGCAGAATGACGAATTGTTTATCCGTCGCGTGACTGGTTCGCAGCGACGGAAAATCTGCAAATAAAGTGGTGTAGCCCTTCATTCGGGTCGCACTTGAAGACCTTAATTACTCGTAACAAAGTGCTACCGCATCTTTCAGAATTAGTCTCGCATATAATTAACAGAGTGTGTCGTCTACCGCACAAAAAATGCCGACATGACCCTGCAAAACAATCTGCGAAGAATGTCATCTTCAGGATATACTCAAACATTAATAATAGGAGTTTGCAATCACCTGGTGCTAGACTTCACCAACCAGTTAGTCAATAGTATATCTTCATCCTCTGCTTGGGGTTTTTCAGGTACAGAAGCTGGACTTCTTTAACAAGTCCAGGACCACACAAAGTTGCATGCAGGTCGAGGCGTACTGTCTTGATCATATGCTCACCAACGAGGTTGACGTAAGACGGAACCTAAACATCACAGCTCCATTTGGCCATAGTGATCACGTGATGGTTCACATCAGCTGTCTGCAGAGACCTAGGCAATACGTTCTTCCAACTACAGGTCCAGGAGCTTACTGTTGGGCAAACTACAAAGGGACGAACACAGATTAGCAAGCTTGAGTGGCCTGGCTCCTTCACCACACTTGGCCTGGATGATCACTGGCAGTCCACCGGTGCGAACATCACCGACACCGTTAACAACCATGTTTCAACAAGGTTTCTCCATTTTAGTAGAAAGCCGAGGGTCTTAAGGAGTAGAATAGAACGTTTGTCTGAGCCGAAACGTTCAACTTGATGTAGAAGCCAACTAAAACAAACCGAACATTCATCTGTTGAGTGTGTCGTGTGGCACAGTTGTAACGCAGGTTCCGCCAGAGATAATCAGTCTTCCATCAACGTGGTCTTGTTCAAAAACCGGAGGTGAAGCCCAAGAGTTTCCACGACGAGGTCGTAGTACACACACGCAGTAAATTTGGCATTTCACAACTAAAAACATCTGGTGGGTTTATCAAAGTTGATGTACATGCGGTCAACACTGTAGTCAAATGGTAAGTAAGCGTGCAAAACTGCAAATCACAAATGACTTTTGTGCACATACACAGGCGGTAAACTGAATTACCACGACTTTCGTTGTCGCAAGTCAGAGAATCCACAAACTCACAAATTACCCGGTCCAAAATTGATATTCCCTGTTCTCCTAAAAAGCTGCGCCAACAGATAAGTAGAAAAGCTAACAGCAATTTTCAGTTGTTCCACCGTCTACCGAAAGCCTGGAAGCAATCTACAATCGAACCGACCCTCAAAGATGGGCACTGAGATGAGCCAAAAAACTTTAAGCAAACAGCTTTGGTTTACGTGCTGTCTAGTATGACGGAGGGCTTACTAGGTGAGTCTGTCTGAGCCAAGGTTGAAGATCCCCAACCAATCGCCAAGTGACAACATCGCGTTTGTAGAGGATAATCTTTTGTCAGCAGTCTGCTTATTCCTCGTGAATTCTGGACGAAGGCTGCAGACGCAGAATTGGACGTACAGGTTGTGGATCGTAACTTTTTCAAAGTACTTGACGAGGCTGATTATTTTTACTTGTTGCAGAAATCGAGTAACTATGACCTTGATGAGCCCTAACGCGTGTGGATAAAGGATAATCTGATTGAACTTAGGTCCAGCGTCAAACTGAAGGGACAGCTGTTGGAGTGGCTCCAGACCAACAAAGGCGTTCAGCGAAGATGCAGCTTAAAACCACTGTTACTCATTCTTTTCGTTCCTGAATTACCTGATATAGTCAAAACGCCGATGTCGCCCAACGCCGACAACACAAAACTCACGCAAAATTAAGGCTACCCGAAACATGTGGTAGTTATACAAAATCATCCAAACAGCCTAGATCAACGGTCCATAGAAAACAACCTCCCATCCAATACCAACAAGTAAGTGTACAGTCATGCAAATTCGCAATCAGAATTACACTGAACAGTAGCTTGGCGACGCAAAGCTGCTCGTATGAACATGCGAAAGAGAGAGACCTACGGACCGTAGTGGCAGAAAGCTTGAGTCTGCTCACAAGTTGTGCTGTCATGACTAAGAAGGCATGAACAACACTGAAACCCTCTGAAAAGAATTTGTGAAACGGGAATCCCTGAATTACCGCCACTGTGCCAACTTCCAGGATCAGCCCACACTTCGAAACGAACATACAGACTTGTTACCGTATCGTGGGAAACACTTTGCAGTTACTGTGAGTGTTTCGGGACGGCCACTGGAAGAATCACGGAGCTCCGGAGAATTCCCTCCCCACATAGACTGACAGAATTCGGTCAATGCTGAATGAATTGCAGACACCTGAGGGGGACGCTTATTTCTACCCACAAGACACTCCATAACCCAGGCCATTCATCAGCACGTCTCCTCGCACTAAGTAAGAATGAACGTTCAACTAACCACTCGCCGAAACTGTGTAATGGAACAGCCAGTTTACTGTGCAAGCAGAGCTGCTTCACGATCAGCATCTGTTCACATTGGAACGCATTGCTCGAATGTGTGGTCACGGCGGAATCGGTTATCAGTTTCAAAACACTATTCAGTCAGCGCATACGTGAGACACGGTGTGCGCTACGAGTTCTCAGCCCAGTCTCACAGATCATTGACTGCACATAGCAGATTGAGTATTTTTTCAATGTTCCAGTGTTCGTTGTTCAAATGACTGTAACCGGGATGTTCACTGAAATCGCCTTGTGTTCAATTCTGTTCATTTTCTTTACAGTTATAGAGTTTCCAACACAAATTTTCACTGACCGTCAGACAGACAGGATCGCACAAGCGGAGTTCTTCTTCTTTTCTGTAACAACCTATGAACCTTTTTCCTGGAGACAATTTTTGTCGAAAAAATGCTACGAATAGTTTTATTAACCTGATCACACGACTGAAATCGTCATGCCACATTTAGTGGTTACTTCGGTGACAAAGTTTTGGTCATGAAATAATTCGACGTGGAAATTGCAGGTGGCTATGTGTATAGAACTAGTCGGACGCATGGTAGAATTTGAGATAAACAGTTTCCCCAAATATTAGCGGATTGCTTGTGATGAGTTAGTTCAATATGTACCTCTGCAGATTCAATTATATTTGCCACTGTATAGGAAAAGGAGAACCACTGTACAAAACTACCAAACGCCTTTCGTTCGTAAAAGTACAGCGGCAAGTTCCTACTCTGAGAAAAGCACACACTCGCATACGAATTCTTATTATCCGAATTCTGGCTCATATAATTCGACAGAAGTTGTTTCGGTTGACTTTCATACAATCATACAGTAATGCCTTGAGGCAGTAACTAAGCATTCGTGCGAGCTACATGCATGTGAGATGGTAAAATTTTGCAAATGAACGTGAGTGCAACGCAGCTGTCGTTGAATACTGTTGAAAACTCAGAGTAACGATAACCTGTCTTTCGCAACTGCACTTAATTGGGATATCTCACTTGTGAGATGAAAATGGAGAACAAACGTCTTTGTAGATTCGCTACCGTTGGTTATCATTGTGCTCCTCTACGTGGGTTTCGCAACCAATTTGTATCTACTTTTAAGCGTTTTGATCATTTTTTTGTTTGGTTACAGCTAGATGTTGGTTTTTGTTATGGTAACCATTGTGTTCCCAATTTCAAACATAAGTGCTTCAAAGGGTTATCTGAGATAAATAAATAAATAATATCATAGGTACCTAGAAATCTTGGGAAAACTTTCTGTGCTGTAAGTGATTATCTAAACAAGTTTTACTTATCGAGCTAGTTCCGGTCAAACTATTAGTTCAGAGACACCAATTTTAATGACCGGGTGCTGTGGGTGATTGTTTAGGATAATACACACGTACTGACAAGGTAAATTCGACGATCTTAGATGTGATCTTGTCTCTATTGAGGGTCCGTTCGTATTAAGAGATGGAGGCCTCTGCCGTAACTGTTATCATTCTTTTTTCTACTCTAACAAATCAAGCGTTCACGCTAAAATGTGTCTGCAAGATTGGAAGGAATTTAAATCATGTTTTACAGTGAGGGAACAATGGCCAATATGCAATCAATCCATTAACAATACGTGTTTTGTTTCCCTGGTGAACTGTAAAACATTTAGTCGAAAGGAAGAGAAGATAGTGTAATCAGTTTTATTGCCAACAGAATGCAGAAATAGCTTGTGCATTGCTGACTTTACGCATTAAATGACTGTCCAACGATCTGAAGAAATGAGGTAGTGGAAGCAGAATATAGCGAAATTGGTTTTTTTAAAACTCGTCACATTAGCATTTCCATAATTTATCAGGGTCAGCCTTTCAGTCACAAAGATTGAATAAAAAATAGCAACCCGAATTTTCATATCACTCAGCTGTACAGGGATTGGATTGAACAAAGAGCTCGATACAAAGTCAACTATTGATTCGCAGAAGGCTACAGCCAGTCAGTGTTATGTCAGCGCGGGGACCGATCAGCACGGCACGCTGCTCCAGCATCGGATTTTGTTATAACGAGCACCCGGGTAGAACAAGTTGTTTAAGTGCGTCACGCGTTAAAACAAACGAGCTACAAGCAAAGTCAAACCGACCAATGAAAAAGAGAAAGCGTCAACACCAATTGTAATTCTTCATTTTACCGATACGTCTGGTCTACAAAATAACCAACAGAAACTCAATAAACTGAGATTTGCTTTGTGCCACGATGAATGACTTTTGCTTTCGTTCCGGAAGGTGGCGATTCCCAACATCAGTGAAGTTATTATTATTTATTATTATTATTTTCCTGAAGACGCAAAACCATTTACATCGATGACCAGAACATTTTCTGAAATCCAGGGTGAAGGACAATAAACTTATCAGATGACTCAATTTTCAAGAGTATCCAGCAGGGTTCACTTTCACTGAGCTACTACGAAGAATCACTATCACGCGCCGTGTTAAAATTATTTTAGAAAGTCTTGTTTAGGTTCTACCTAGTCGCCTTGCCTCTGTACTATTCCTGATCAATAACGTACTTTACTGTTGCTTAATCTCATATATATTATACTGTCAGCTTGAGATGAGAATATAGGGATGACAGGTCTGTTAGCTGAAAAATTGTTACACGTATTTTTTAGGGAATTTTTAATTATTTCAAGAGCTATCAAGATTGAAAAAATTCACCGCCAGCTTCTTTATGGTCTTCAACATGAGGCGAACTTGGTCAGATTGTCTTGATACCGAATGATTTCGAAGCCTCTGACTAACTAACAACTGCTGGATAATCTCCAATCAAATTGAAAGCCATTTGAAAAGCGTATGATGTGGAAAAATGTACGCATTTCTTTCGTAGTATCCTGTTAAGCAGTTCAGTATACTTCAGTTGCATGGTTTGAATGTGTGAATTGTTCGATTATGGTCATTTTGTGACTTTCGCACTGTTGATGCTCTCCAACATCACCTGTTGGGCACAGATGAACACAAACAGTTCTAAACAACATTAAGTGTAATGTCCTTAATCACTGACCATCACATTCTCAGTAATCCGTTTCTCTTCTTTAGACAAGACAGACAAATAAGAAAATACAACCGCTGAGATGATTTTGAAGCAGCCCATTATTCTGAAAGCGCTATCGAGCATATATGCCGCGCGCATATACGATAAATTTGAGATACCTAGTTTTACGGTAAAGTTGGTAGTTACCCTAATATAAGAATGGTATGAACTCAGCCCTATAAACTGCAAAGCTTTTGACACCAGTAGGTTGCAACACTGAGTAGAAGATGTCAAGAAGAAGGAAAGTCACTTCTTATTGTCTATTTTTCGGAAATAACCCTCAAAAATGTATGTTTCAGTTGGTATCAGATTGTTTACGTCTTGTTTTCCATCAACTCTCCACAAATGCAAACATTCCTGTATTATTTCTATAAATATACTGTAGATTCATTATAGGCTTTGGGGTCACAGAACTAAACACAGAGCTTTAAACAAATTCATGTAGTGACAAAACCCTGTGAAGTCTCACGGATTTGACGTACAACCTACACAACAGCAATCAGAAGATGCATTGACTAACGTGGTATATTCAACAGACGCTAAACTTCACCAAAACTATTTCAAGCTCTCGAGGTCTTAGTCAGTGCAACCTGGTAATTCGAAGTGGAATGCGTCTACCTGTACCAATGGGGGATAAAACAAGCAACTCAATGTATGTATAAGAATCTCTACATCAGAAGAGATTGTCACAGAAACGGTAGAAGGGGGATAAAAGCTTCGGTTAGTAAGGTGAAGTGTTGCCGGTCAGACCCCCATTCAGACGGTCTATACCCAAAGAACCTGAATAAAATCCAAACCCGTCGTGGAGTTTTTGTTTGAACGACAAACAAGCGTCATACTCGAGCACTATATTCAGGCAGTAACCGTTGTTTGTAGGCTATAAAGCCATTAACACCGAACTGTTCACTGTTCTGACTACTATGTACAACAGACAAATTTGAGAGTATTACGAACTATTATTCAATAGTCGTTGACAGCACAGTAAGCGCGCTCCGAAATAAATGACTAATTATCCTCACCTGCCATGATCTGGCTGTGAGGACAATCAACCATCCGGATCGGTTTGTAGACTTGTCTACTTTGTTCGAAACCAGTCGCTACTGTGTTCTAGCCGATGACAGTCGCTAAACTGGTTGTCTTTTGTCTACCCTACCAAACTTGTTCAAATCGACTAAACGTTTCAGGTTGTAGTCTTGCTATTTAGGCTTTAGCCAGTCTGTGTAAGTCTTGGAAGGGAATTTCACAAACCGTTGATAATGGCTGACAATTCATAAACCGACCCATGTCAACATGGCATCATGGACATCACCACATTGAAAAGAACACAGTTAGTTCAAT
Source organism: Paragonimus westermani (assembly GCA_008508345.1). NCBI lineage: Eukaryota > Metazoa > Platyhelminthes > Trematoda > Plagiorchiida > Troglotrematidae > Paragonimus > Paragonimus westermani. The sequence goes on along the minus strand of QNGE01004714.1, from coordinate 39,809 downwards.
ACGGTAAAAAAAAGTGAAGAAAACTAAAAATCTGAGGAGACCAAAGTGGACACAATATCATCACAACATCCCTGAACTTTACGTAAATAACTAGCGGTGAGCTCCAGCGAACTGCAGAAAAATATGGTAATTTATAATAGCTTGATTATATCATGTTGCTCAGATATATCTTACACTTGTACGTGCACGATTTGAAATGTTACAGACAAACACTTGAGGAAATTTCCGATTTGTTTGAATACTATTACTACTGAACACCTGGTGTTTAAGCAGATCAAGTGGATTACGCGAAATCACCGTACAGTACGGAAAATTTGAGGTGCGGTCATTGGCTCGTATCAACAGATGATTTACTCACTGTTTCCAACAAGAATAGCTTCACCAAGCCTCCGTTTTTGAATGGAATACTGTTTCTTCACGGTTGCAACGACGCTGGGGGTGGTTTTTATCAGGGAAACTGACCGGCCGAGTTTTTGTTCCGTTTGTTTTTTGTGCAGTTCATTGCTGTATTGATTCCATCGATCTGAGATTGACTGGTTTGTATTCAGGTCACTTTTATTTTCTTCGGTTAACTGTGAGGATATTAAAAACTGCACCGTTCAATTTTCCGATCAAACGATTTTCAATAATGTGGAGAGTTGTTTTAACATAAATAAAGATTCAAAGAATTTTTGACTCAGTTTTAGAAGTCTTTCGGACCTTCATAGTAAGCCAATGAAACTTTCGGTTCGTGTTGACTAACTACTCGCCAATACTTAAACAAAACCACAGAAATTTTGGTTGGGCCGGCGGTGCGCACCCGATTCTCCTTTTGTTGACCGGACTCAACATTTAGCAATAGCGTAATCTTGTGAGAAAAGTGGACAACTTGATCACAACTGGAGTACGAAACTCGGCGAGGACAAGTTGATCCAACAAACAAGAACGAAACTTTAGTCATGTTCAGAGCAACATGTGTATTCACTACACCACGCACAACATCTCATCTAGTCTGTTATCGATACTATAGATATAGGTCAGTGTCGAACAATCTGATTGGCCAGTGCAGATATGGCGTACACGATTGACTGCACTCCACCACATCCTTCCCTTTTTAAAGAATCTTCGGTATTCATCGATTTCGTAGAACGAACTCGTTCTCTACAGTGTAACTGGATTCAGCTGCCCCGGAACTTGTGTTCATCGTTTCCTGTTTCCGTAAGTGCACTCTGTTCCTCCTTAATGTCCCGTGATTTGTGCGTACCACATAATAACGCTCTCCATCTCGTCCTTCCACAATCCCTGGGGCCCATCTGTCGGAGCCCATACCGAACGGCTGAATCCAAACGGTATCCCCTTCGTCCAATCTTGGTAGCTCATGAGTCCCTTTGTTATATACTTGTCTTTCTCGTTCCATTCGCTGTTCCAAACGATTTCTTACGGTGTCCCACGCGACAGTTTGTAGGATTAGACGATCACCAACTATTGGTATTCGAGTTCTCGTTCTTCTTCCAATGAACCGTTGAGGCGGACTCAAATCTATATCTGATGACGGGGTGTTTCTGTGTTCTAGCAATGCCAGATAGGCGTCTTCTCTGGCTGTTGAGCATTTTTTCATTGTTTTCTTTGCCTCCTTCACAGCAGATTCCGCTTTACCCTTAGACTGAATGTGGTGTAAACTAGAGACTTCGTGTTTAAAGCGCCATTTTTTGGCAAATTCCGCAAACTTTCGTGCTGAAAATTGTGGTCCACCATCTGATCTCACACACTCTGGAATGTCATATCTTGCAAATTGAGCTTTCAACCTGCCGATTATCTCCTCGGCTGATGTAGCATTCACCTTCTCAATTTCAAAAAAGTCGCTGAAATAGTCCACCGAAAGTAGATATGACTTGTCTGCATGCGAGAATAGATCAACTGCTACGTGTTGCCAAGGTCGCTCGGAGACTGAGTGGCACACCGTGGGCTCCTTTGGCTTTCGAGTCCTGTACTGCTTGCAGACCATACAGGTTGAAACAAAATCCTTGATATGACTAGTCATGCCTGGTCAGTATACGGTATCCTTAGCGCTTCTCGTACAACTAGACACACCGAGATGCGAACGGTGTATTTCTTGCATAGTGAGTTTTCTGGCAGCTCGGGGAATAATAAAACCTTCTCCACGGAACACAAGACCGTTTTCTGTGGTCAACTCATCCCGGACCTAGAAATTTCACTCAATTGTCGTGCGTTGTCGGGCCAGCCGTTTCTGATTTGCTCTTCGAGCTTCTCCATCTCTTCGTCATCGGCAAACGTCCGCCTCATTCGTGGTAACCGCGAGTCTGATTCCGCGAGCGTTAGGTATACGAGTTCATATCCGGTGCAGTTGTCTTCTTCCGTTGCCAGTGGGGCTTGCGATAATGTATCCGCCAGTACCGTGTTCTTGCCAGGAGTGTATCCGATCTCGAAACTGTACTTCTGTAGTCGTACCAGCATTGCCTGCAAACGGCGTGGCGCCTCGTCCAGAGGCTTTTTTTACGACAGTTGTAAATGATTTATGGTCGGTTTAGACGATAATTTTTCTCCCAAATGTGTAATCATTGAATTTTTCCATTGCAAAGACCACCGCCAGCCGTTCCTTCTGGATTTGTGCGTATCGGGTATCGGCGCTACTCATGGTTCGACTTCGAAAATCAATCGGCTGTCCGTTCTGCATGAGAACTGCTCCAATCTCGTTTTGGCTGCTGTCACATTGTATCACTAACGGCAGACGTGAATCATAGTAACGTAATACAGGAGCTTTGACGAATAATTGTTTGATATGTTTCCACGCTCGCTCCTGTTCCCCTCCCCACACCCATGGCGTATCATTGTGGGTAAGTAGCCTGATGGGCTCCATGATTTGAACTAAACAGGTCAGAAATCGACTCAGGTAGTTAATTATTCCATTGAAACGAGCAATACCCTTCACATCACTTGGGTGTGCCATATTCACTATTGCACCGATTTTTGCTGGATCAGGCTTGATTCCTTCTCTGGATAAAACGCGTCCATGTAAAGTAACCTCGTTGGTGCAATATTCGATTTTCTCTTGTTTGAGTTTGATGCCGGCCAATTGGCATCTAGCTAAAAAGAGTTCCAGATTTCTGTCATGTTCGACTTTGGTACGACCGTGGATCAAAACATCGTCAGCTATGCACATGACATCAGGTAGGTTCCCAATTGCTTGGATTAGTCATTTTTGGAATATTTCGCTGGAGACTTTCAATCCGAACGGTAGACGAAGCTAACGGAAACGACCAAAAGGTGTCCCAAATGTCGTTAACAAACTGGACTGTTCGTCCAGATTTACATGCCAGAAAGCAGAAGACAAATTTACCTTGGCGAAAAAACATGCACCGGTTAGCTGAGGACGAATGTCTTCCAATAAGGGAAGTCGAAAATACTCCCTTCTTGATGCTGTGTTTAATGGTTTCGGGTCGCTGCAAATTCTCAATTCGCCGGATTTCTTGCTGGCTATAGCGACCTGACTAACCCAATCGGTTGGCTCGTCTACTTGCTGTATTACTCCTAGTTCTGTCAGCCGTATGAATTCCTTTTCAAATGTCTTTTTTACGGTAAGTGGCAAACGACGAATGGGTAGTACGACTGGTTTCGCGTCTGAGTTGATGCTCAATTTACAGACTCCTGGAAAGGTTCCCAAATTACCATCAAAAACACTGGAGTTGGTCAATGACGAGATTACGTTTTGTACTCAGTTTAATGTTACCAATTCCAGCGCTTCGACTGCTCCAATTCCAAGGAGGAGTGGAAAATTTTCTCTGACCACAAACAAAACTTGTTCGATACATTTGTCATCATTAGGGTTGCATGAGATTGCTGTAAACTTCCCTTTAGGTGTCACCGTTGTTTCATTCCACATTCGAAGCACGAGGTTTTGTATTCGTCAGTGGTTCGTTTGGAACGCAGGACCGACGGAAGAGACTGACACCTGCACCTGAGTCCACCTGGAAGTTCATTGTTATTCCATTCAATTCAGTTTCGGCAGATGGTATACCCTGATGGGGTTAGTTCACTCCAACCGCACACACTGAGTATCTTCTAGGCTGGGTTGCTTTTGTCACACCTGGACCACTATTGCGGCAAACAGAGAAGTGATTCGCTTTACCGCACTTTGTGCAAATTTTTCGCCATGCTGGACATTGTTCTTTCTTGAAGCCATGGGTTCTTCCGCAGAAAGTGCGGTCTGCTAGAGGGTTTTTTGGTTCTTTGACCATCACGCGATTGACATTCTCTGTCAAGTGAATTTTGAGGCCTTCGGCCTTTCTGTCGGCTGCCTATTCACTTCGACACATATCAGTTTGTCATGCATGCAGTTACAGAGACCGCAGGTTGTGGCCATGGATCTCACAGCTTAAACGAATTGATCTACGGATTCTCCAGGTTCTTGGACGCGGCAATTAAATTTATATCTCTCGAAAGTGTCGTTTGTAAATCCCAAACAATAACATTCTAATTTCTTCATCACGTTTTCCCAGTCTTCTGGGTCTTCGTCTGCCTCATACGGAAATGTGTTAATGCAGCGGATGGCCTGCTCTCCGACAGCATGTCAAAAATTGCCATTTGAAACTCCTTCTCGGCTGACGACAGTCGAGCTAGCGTGCGGAAATCTTGAAATTTCAAATTCCACATTTTCCATCTTTCTGAAGTCCTTCATCCTCAATCATGTTCAGCTGGGTCGGTGGTCGGAGATTCAATCTCGCCATTGGGTTCACACCCATACAGTCCGGGTTCTTCATCTCTGTCACCATGTAGAACAAGTCAGGTTCAGAGGAAGATGTGTATTCACTACACCACGCACAACATTTCATCTAGTCTGTTATCGTTACTGTAGATATAGGTCAGTGTCGAACAATCTAATTGGCCAGTGCAGATATGGCGTACACGATTGGCTGCACTCCACCACATTTAGTAAGTTAAATCCGTACCAGATAAACCAGATGAAAGTTCAGTCTAAATTTTTAAGTTGGGGAAAAACGCTTGTGATATACATGTTAAACTATTTGGTGGATGTGAGCGTAGATCTACATATATTTGCTGGTGATTTTTCCGCTGTACATTTTTTTTAAAAGTGAAGTAGTTTACTTTGCGTACTTTAATGACATGAAGGCGCTAACACACTTCGTAACATTTCTCTTCAATTCTTTAAGTATGATCGTTGCTGCAGACGAAAACTGGAGGGTATACGATCTCAGAATCCGCAGTGCCAACCGAACATTAGTTCGGTTCAGGTTATTAAGATAGTTTATGAGCTTCTGATGACCAAGGTCATATTCAACCGGAGAAACGATGGCAAATGTGAAAAAAATGATGTCTTACCATGAAGTTGGAGAAACATCCACGACGCAATTACCAATTCGTAAATACCGTTTGATCCTAGTCAGTAGGCCAGTGAAACAGTTTTTAACACTCTTCTCAGTAACATTTGTTGGAATCATGTTCGACAACTAATCTGGTATTTCACTGTCTGGTAGGTCAGCTGACAGCAATTGCTTAATGGTGCACAAGTGGTTCAACTGTTCCGTATACACAATGATGGAAAAAATGAGTAGGCGGAAAGTAATACAGAATCTATCGCTGAGGTCCAGCGTTGTTGTTTGTGTAGATCTGCACACAATTGAACTATCAGTCCATTTCAATCTATCTATCTGTGGCCATTCATTAAGTAACTGTTGATAAACCATTTGGTCATTTTAAGACCCACCGCGTTAACTGACTAGTAAAATTCGAGAGGACACAGATCATGATTGTATAACTGTTACAAATATGAACAGAATTTTGAAATGTAGAAAGGAAACAGTCATATGTAAGTGAGCAATTTGCGGTTAGTGATGCAGTTGGATGGTTGGTTATCAGACTGAAACCGATAACAGACGGCTCTCAAAGTTCGGCTAGACCATATATCCAATCTAACACATCTCTAGAAGTCCATTTCTGCAAGACTGTCGATATAGGTCGCAATCACGAGTGTTTGTTCCTTCACTGGGTCCGGTTGAATGTCACAGTAGCCTTCAGTATAAATCCTGGCACATCAAGACTGGCCGGGACGTGACCTGACTTGAGGATTCACTGACGTTATACCTGCACATCTGACAGGAGATTAGAAACAAGTGAACGCCGAGGAAACCTCCTGAACGGTTTATCACTCAACAAGCAATCCAACCGATGTCGTCCAAGCCAGAACACATGGAAAGACTTAGATTGTCCAAACCGCAATCTGTTTGACCCAAAACTGCGTAATACGAAAAGTACTAATATTCTGGCCTCAAGCCAATCGGCATTTTTAACACCGAGGAGTTTCTGAAAATCACACAGCCCGAAGTACAAGACCGTCCGATCCATAGTAATCTGATTAACCGCTACTCTAATCAAAACAATTAATCCGATAGATGTTGGAATGTGATATTGTTGTCCCTCATTGGGATTAAATACACCGGAAGATGAATTACAGAAAACACACGCCCGGCCCTGTAACCTGTAGTTTAACACAAACATAATTCAGCCACAGTCCACCAGTATGTGGAACACTGAAGTACACGTCTAACTTTGGTGGAAGGGTTTATGCATAGAGTTCAGTGCAATTCAATTGTGGTGTAAAAACAAGATGTTAGTTATAAGATATGCGCACCAAATTTAGTATGAATGAAGTTGAATAGTTTGGGCGTCGTGTTTAACATGTTATTGACAGACAGATTGGGAATAACACAACGTTACGAGCAAGTTGTAATACTCTACGTTTCAACCAACTCGGGTGGCCTTCCTCAGGAGTGGTGTAACCGATTTCGACTACAACACTCCTGAGGAAGGCCACCCGGGGTGGTTGAAACTCAGAGTATTACAACTTGCTCGTAACGTTGTGTTATTCCCAATCTGTTTATCAATAAGATGTTAGTTACGTTGACCATTCCGTTGGCGCTGACGAAATTCCAATATTCATTAGGGGAAATAAACTCGACGGCGCTTAATGCGGGGTTCATTCAAGCAGCAGTAAACATGGTTACCTACTGAGAACGCAAGTCAAAATTCCAATGCGGGTGTTGTCAAGAGCATGCTTCATTGATTAATTGTGGCAAGTGCAAAAGTCAAATCTATGGTACCGTTCTAACAGTCCTCTGAGTTGAAAAGTTGTCGCTGAACGTGGGTGGTGTTCGTGCTTTGTGAAATAGTTTTCTCAACTTACATAATTTTCATGTTCGTTCCCTTCACGAAAATCAATATCCAATGTTCCCTTGAGAGCATCGTTAGAGTCTGTCACACTGCTGTCTCTTGAGGACAGATCTAGAGGTGGGATATGAGATCCTTCGAACTGAGGTGCCTCTCTGTCCGAACGCTGTTCCACTGAAGTCGTGTGCGCTAACACGTTTACCTCAACATCTAGGACAGGATTAATCAAAAAGCGGCGTCCCGTGGTCCTTTCATCTTCGGAGTCCAACAAGAGGTTCGAGTCAGTTTCACTTAAACGTTTCACATCAAAAAGCTGTGATTCCGTCTCTACAATATCTTGTTCTGTATACTGATCCATGTGTAAGGATGTCCTGTGAAGAAATAGACGAGATCATCCTTTGGACAGTTAATCATCATTTCAACACAATATTGTCAGAAATGTACCCTACTGAAAATCGCTCGTAACAACGAAACTTTTATCACATACTCGTTTTCGATAGGGTTTAGATAAGAAAGTCTCCCTTCGATAAATATTAAGTAGTTTTCATTATACAGTCGGTTACATAAACATTCCATGTTACGTAGATAGTCTACTGCAATTTAACTACGATGCTGATTGTAGGCGCTTAAATCAAAGAATTCTTCTGCAAACGACACAAACATAAACACGGATTTACGTTGGCTAGAAGCATGTGGATGAACAGAGTGCGAAAAAGCTCATCAACCCAAATGAATAAAACGTGTTCTTAAATGCAGCAGAATCTATGAAATATTTGAACAAATTATTATATCATTAAGTTTGATATCATGGAAACAATTAAGTGAACGGAAGTATATAAAAAACCGCAGGCAGATGTAACATCTAGTCTTGGAGCACAGATGATACCAAACACTTCACGAGAATATGCATGTCTTCTTCGGGATATCTGATGGCTTACCGCACAAAATGTCAGACTGAATTGGCTCCATGTAGTTGGATAACACTCCTTCGATTTCTAACAACTTCTTTCTCTCTGTCAAATGAATCGTTTGTGCGTACACAAAGCGTCCAGTAAACTCTTATTTCCTGATTAAAGTTTTTCTTACACGAGCTTGTTTTACATACTGGCGTTCATTATCTAACACTGTGTACAATTTAAAAATCACAGTTAATTTCTTAAGGGTCGGTTTTGAAATATATGTATATTTCCATTATACTGAAATGATTGTGCCGCATGTCAGGTGATTTTGCAGTTAGTCCGGTATCAGATTGATAACACCCGTCGTAGACATTTCCGTTATGCCTACAGTTAAGGCTTCTTATTTTCAACTCTATTTAGGTCATCAAAAAATTACAGTACTTGTCAGAAATCCGAAAACAAATTTTCTTTTGGTGATTTGCACCAGTTGCATTGGATTTGATTTTTCTCTAATAGTACTCATATACAAAGCATTCCGCTCCACACACTTTCTTCCACCATGTCAGTCCAGATAGCATCAGCTCTATGTTGTTGCGCTGTCTTTTTCACACAAAGGAAACTGATTCTTCACTAACGTGTCTTACTGACTCATTGGTTAACTGTGTTAAGTATGCCAGTAAACGAATAAGTGAGTTCACTTGATTTGATTTGCTTTGAAATAATCATGTCGTTAAACTGGTGTGTAAAGTGTCATCAACATAATGCAATATATCCTGCTGATCTCTTTTATTCATATAAACATCAATGCTTTTGCCTTTATAGTTAGAAGATACTTAGGTACTAACGCAAATTACCGATATATAGCTGTCTTCGATGGGATTAATGTGAACAACATGCAAAAATTGGGCTTGAATACAGTAGAAAAAGTCACATGCACTTTTAAGCTTGAGGTCAGAATTCTTATCGTTCGAAAGCAAGCCATCAAGTGGGCTAATGTGAACAAGCTTTACGCATGACCGAAATTAGTTGGCACGTAAGATGACATAGGGAATATGAGACAACTAATATTAAGAAGTCAGCTACTGGTGATGAGCCGTTATGTGAAGGGTGAAAAAGTTGCTTTGGGACTTTTAAACATAGTGAAAACAACATTTTCAGATGGGTGTACACAAGATAATGGATGTCTTCCGTAATCTTATGAACTGTCGTCAGTGAGCAACCCACTAACCACTGCTATCCTGAAAGCAAGAAACCAGGACCGCAGTTGCCTGCAGGACTTCCATAATGTGCCATGGTTAGCCTTTAGGGTACTTTTAAGAGGCCCTTTTTAGAGAGGTATGACATGAATATCTGTCTATAGGTATGAAAAAAGTCATCACTACAATCCTACATCTGGTTTATGGAGTTGACCAGATCCGGAAAACTTGTTGTGAACTAGCCATCCTATCGCCGCGTCACCATTGGACGTAGTCTTCAGAGACTGCAGAAAGGTCTGACACTAGACATATTATATTTACCACTATTCTTTCGATTTTACACACTGTACCGTCGATCACTTTACACTTTAGCTGCCTACTATCGTTTCCAACAGACGGCTACTCCAGCCAGTGTTCGCGATATCCACAACACCACGCAGCACTTATCTTGGCCTAAACACCATACACGTTGCTGGTAGTAGTTTGATCGAAGGTAATCAAAATGTAATACGCTGTCCCACAGACAACAGTGCTTGAATCAGCGAGTAAATTAAGAAATTCTGTCACAAGAAATACATATGATGTCAACGAACGCACTGTCAGAATGTTCACTCAGGTCGTTAAAGATCCTCCTCATCTCCAACTGGCAATTTTGTGTACCAACTTTATTCTGCATATAAAACTATCACCAAAATCCAGACTGCACGTTCTGGTCGCTTGACCAATGAAAATACGCGCCACCACTTCACTTACCGGTTTCCAACGACCACTCATAACAAGACTCACTTAAGTAGAAATTGTGAAACTTTCTAACAAAATAATTCAGGGTGGTGTTCGTTCAGCCTACTTCTCTGTTTGTGGCCAACAGACTAAGACACAAGAACCTCAGTCGTTTTATGACGTAGCCGTCACGGTGAGACTGGACCTTGACGTGGTGTGACGGCTTGTGCATCTCGATAAGCTTTTGGGCTAAACTGGACAGAGTTACTCATACCAGGCAGGCCGTCTTGCAGTATAAACCGGGTCGCCCTATCTGCTGCATACAGCAGGGTGGATAGGCGAAAGCATGCTACTGCTGACCCCCCCCCCACTGTCCTATCAAATTTAACTCTCAGGCCCCTCCCGATTCCCAATTCTGATAACTTCTCTGCAGGTCCCACGTGGTCATTTTCAGTAGTTAGGTCCCTTCCCGTCCCTCTGTTTTTTTCCTTCTCTTTTCCTATATAAGGTTTGCTTTTTCTTCATGGTTGTGTGGCAGTTAAGCATTAGTGTGAACCAGTGATGTATTGCTGTCTATGATGAGGACGTAGACTACTTGCCATCGGACGGTTTGAAGGCTAAAACATTAATCTTTAAGCGTATGCGTGTCCTATCAAAAATTTGCATTTCGGAAGAAGCGTAGGTTTCATAATCCCACAGGGTTTTCAAAATGCTGGGCGATTTTCGCTACTATAGAGACTACTGTATATTACTCAACGTAGTTTCAGCCAACATAAAGTTCATTTTTTACTGGATCTGTGTGTCTCGGAAAATTGCCCATTCTCGCGTTAACAACCAAATATGGAGCACTAAGAGGAATGTCTTGAAAACTGAAGATAACGTAGCATTAAGTCTTTGAAATTATGTGCAAACCCGATTGAATTATTAATGGGTGCTTGGAGTATTAAATGAGTCACTGTCAGCATCACACGTTGACTTTCGTTCACCATTGCATATCTACGAACCACCTGTATCAAGCATGATTGAAAGAAAGCAGAAAATCAATTGCGACGGTTGTCAAAAGGTCAACAGCCTTCAAAGTGATGGGCTACGCAAACGCTGTCATTATATGTCAAACCACGCCAGACGTACCGCGATGTCACCGCGAATATTGCGGTACTTAACTGGTAAGATCTAGCTGATTCAGTTTGTTGCTGGCTGGTAATTGTAATCCCAATGGACAGCTAACTCTAATCGACTATTTGTTCCGCAGTAGTTGAAACAAATGTAAAACTAACTGGTCACTTCCGCGATCACATGATGACTAGTGATTCTCATCCAGATGAAATTCTCAATCCTTCTTTGTAACATAAACCTATAGAAGTAACCGAGGGATATAAAACACTTCCTCACCTCCAATATTACCACAAGCCTGAGTTATCTCTGCTTTGGGTTTTTACGTGGTTAAGATTGTTTTTTATCATAACAGAACCGACTTTTCGAAACAGGTGGGACCGCCTTCCCGGAAAGCCATTCGAACCAGCAAGAGGTTTAGTGTTTGTAATTTTGATTTTCGATTCTTCTCAGGTTTTCTTTGTTACTGCTTGGTCTAGGGTCGGTTGTAGTTAAGTACTTTTCCCGCAGCAGCTGATATGGACATATCCAATTTCCTGTCTTTCTAAGCACATGCTACTCTTTTGTTCTTGTTAAGTTTGCATGTACAGAATAAAGACAGAAAACCCTAAAAATCATGTTGTGACCTCTTTTCTTCCCTACTTTCTAAACTCAAGTGTACAAACAACGAACAAGTCAATGTGGATTTTCTGAGAGCGCAGGCTCACAGGCCGCTAAAACAAGTATACCTGCGGTTTTTGGTGTCCGCTGCCTTCATAGCGGAACTGCTTGACATGGATCAACGCTTAGTGTAACATGTAAGTTGTTCACAGTGTTAGCGTCCACTGATCCGTAACATAAATCCTATTCTGGTTTAGGTCAGTGCTTAATGCAAATGGTAGGCTGTTTGGTGATTAAAGATGCTGCATTCTCAAGTATTTAGTGAGGTTATTTTAGAAAGCCTTATCTGGCTTCAAAATTTGTATGCCAGATATATGAATCTCTTTATGATACATGTTATTTTACTGATGACTGAGATACTTCTTTTGAAGACTGAGAAAAGCAAAAATGGACACTTTAGTTGAGATACTCTTAGCGTTTGTTTTCTGACTAAAGCAAAACATCTGTTGAAATCGTAAATCAAACTCGTAGGGTCAGTTAGGAGCCTGCATTGTAAAGTGATCAGCCTTCAAGAGCCACGGAATGAGGCCTTAGGCAGAGCCTACTCCACAGTGTTGTAAGTCCGCCTACGTACTAGGGTGGCGTTCTAGATGGTCACTGGAGACATTTATCCACGGCGAGTCATCGTTATATATCAGAAATCATGAAGGCTGCGAGTTTCACCACATAGTACTCTTGTTTGGACTGCCTCTTACTTATGTGAGAAATACTGGAAGAAACGTTGCTTAGAAAGGTTACACAGTAATAGCAATAATGACAATAATATTAAAAGAAGATTAAAAGGAAGTGCTAGAAGTTGTGTAGATGCAGGCACGCCATTAGCTTTGGTACATCGCCATCTCAGATAACATTTCTGACCGACGCTTTAAGCAATCACGAGGACCCCAGTAAGGCAGGTGACACCTACCGCCTTTGCACAATGGAGCAGTCAGAGTCTTCACATTTTGTGGCCACGCTGTTGCTTGATCACCAGGCGGTTTTACTGTGTTGTCGGTGGTCTCAGTACATAAAGTTTGGTACGGTAAACGAGATAATGCTACTCAAGTACGTGAAGGTGTTTACAGTCTCGAGTGGACTGTTCACAATCAAGAAGGTAGGAGTGTGTCTGTTCCGGCCTTTAAGGAGCACAGTGTACTTTGAAAATGCAAAGCTACTTCCACAGAAACCATTTAGTAGGTTCACCTTGTTCAGGACGGTAAGCTGACTTAATGATATAATCTCTATTTTTCATTTGAGTTCCGATTAACTGTATTTTTCCTCATGTGTTGCACTTGAAACTGACTAGCCTCAATGTCCGCCAGACTATGCATGGTTTTGTAGTGATGGCAAAGCTCCTCTAATAACCACTGCTACAAGTGTACACTTCTAGTTGTTTGCTTTGTATGCTTGCTTCTATGCACAACTGCGACAGGAGACCTAAAAAAAACTTTCCTCCACTTTCTTAAATCGTGTAAATATTGGTACACAGCGAGTATTTGCTCTTTTTTTCTCATCCATCTGTTACTCCATTCAGTCAATCAATAAATTCCAGCTCTAAACCATACTCTTTTGTAGAGTCGTTTGAGATGTCATTGATTCTAACAGTGGTCTACAGCGTACAAGAATACTAATTACAAATATATAAGAAAAAGGATAATAACAAGAGCGATGAATCCTCATGATGAAGAAGAAGGGTCAACAAGTTTGGGGATAAAAGGTCAGCAGGGTGTTTCTAGCCAGCGATGTGGACAGTTGTGACCTACTCAACCAGACAAACGGTACCTACAGACCTTTTTCAACTGGACAGTCACAAACTTCATAACTTGTGACCACGTCGTCGCCTGGCTGCTTTGCAAGTTCTTCGTACTGTAAATAGATATTGGACAATGGATAATGCGGCAGGCACTCCGTCGAAAGATTACGTACACGATTCACTCAACAAGGACTGCCTATTTTCATTATCTGTGCTATCGGTCGCAAACTTGCACATTCCCCAAACACGCGACAACCGAATGTCGCGAAGCCTATGAAGTTAGCTTGTCGCATAAACTTGACACAGTGATGAACATTTCAGCTGCGTTTCTGCCAAATTAGCAGACCTTATAAAAAAAACTTCAATTTAGGTGGAGAAAGAGTCGACAAAATAGCACGTATCGTTTTTTCTGATTTGTGGTTGCGTCTGTCACGAATAATTCGTTGATGAGTTTATTTTACTTTGTTATTCGATGTTCTTTTGCTTGTATTTTTGAGTGTTTTCAACTTACTCTGAGGTTCAACAACTTTTTCGTTCGTTTCGCATTTTAGTGCCGCCGAGTGATTATGGGTCTATTCGGTGCGTTTTCATTTCCTCTCTTTGTTGTTATCATTGCTCATCGACCAGGCTAGATCCAAATTTTCCCCATTTTCCAGAACATCACTGGATGTACACAATTTGGCTCCAAACCCTCCCACACTTTTTTGTTTGATGCTTATTGTGACCACAGATTGATCGCTATCAGCGAGAAGCCTTCTAAACCATCGGCAGTCGAAGGTTGAACAAAAACCTACTCACTCACTACAACTTAATAAACTCAATTAAGAAGCCGTTTTCACGGATCTTTTCCTTCAGTTCACCATTTCAAACCGGTGAGTCTGATTAATTTTTACTATTTTTCGGAGCGTCTGATCTCTCATGCACCGTAAATTGGTGGGCCTTAGCAATCACTTTTTGTTTACAAACATTTTTCTCAAGGTTTCCGATTAAGAATCGACCAGCCAGCCTCCTTCAAGTCTTCTTCGAGCGCAATTTTACTAGTAATCCAAACTTAAATTGGCGTTTGTTTTTTCGGTTCTCCAACCTACATTATTGGTGATAACCACATGATCCTCCTTTTCAGCGCGTTCGTAATTTTTATGTTTCTGTGCCTCTTACTTTACTCGCCATTTTTGTTAACAATCTAAGGTGTGTTGTGCGTTCGTACTAAACTTGTTTTGTTTACATTGTTCACGTTCCTTCATAAGTTGCAGAATGGTATACACAGGGTTACTAATGACACTGTTGTTCTCGGTTCACAATCCCCAATGAACTCGCCGCTTCACATATCCTCGCTCAACCGGTCGTCGTGTATATACCATGCATCTGGCGGCGTTTACGCGCGCATATGCCGCGTCTGACTGAAGGGACCCAAAAGAGTATGCATAACTTCAGTACCGTTGGGGACACTTGACCTCTCACGTCTAACCATTTCTGCTGGTTTTTGGTGTCCTTCATTCACGATGATTTTCTACACACAATTGCGTAGCTGTAACTACAATTCCATACGGGGCCTTTTCTTGTGCACGCCACCAACACTACTTAGTCTCCTGGCTATTTGAAACATATATAGGAAACAGTTCCCTCCTCATTCACGCTAAAATCCCCGCACACGCCTGGTGAGATGATGCATTCCAATACAAGGCTCAGCACTCAATGTCGCCCGAGTGACCCACTGAGATTCTCTAGTCCTTTCCCACACTGTTGTCAATGCAACAAATCACCACTTGTTTTTATTTAGTGTTCACTACTCTATACATCTGACAGCTGTCACCTCTAAAAGTTATTTTAGTGGTGTAGCTCTTACAGCAGCAAGCGGTGCGCACCCAGGAATCAGCCTTTCCAAGACTCAAACTACTGATATCTCCCACAGGGTCATCCACTGATAAGTTGCTCCCGCACGAGTTTAAAAACCTTATTGCAATTCATTCTTCGGACATAGACTCATTTTCAAAGGAATCAGCGTGCTTCCAACTATCTCAGGTTTTTCGCGACTTCCTCAGTTTGAGTTATGAACAAAGCCACTGGCTTACGACGGTTGCTTGAGCAACCGTCACATCTGGAAAGACAAGTGCAATATACTCACTCAGTGAGCTCAACTCTGATTTCTGGTGGAATGGGGTCTTCTCTGTTTCAGTCATAACAATTTTCACCCTTCCTCTGTGCTTTTACTTTCCGAATCTCTTTGTAGCTGAACTCCGGCGCTCCTTGTATCTGCAGAAACAAGATGTACTTAACGAGCATGCTTGATAGGGGTGGTTAGTAACAGGACGAGCACGGGCCTTGTCGGGATGCAACTTTTCCGAGAGAGGCAGCTCATGCAGAAAAATGGCGTCTCTGATTAAGTGAGCATATGCCCATACAGCGTATACACATTTAGCCGCCTGGAGATTTCACTGGCATGATGCATGCTGTCCGGTCGTTTGTCTGCACATATGATTGTGGCGCGAACCCGAAGCACACGTGTTACACTCCTTCCGGTTTACTCGCTCGTCGACGACCGGTCTCTAGCCTCTCAAGCTAATTCACGTGTCGGTGCCGTTCATAGCGCTGTCAGAGACCGCTGGTACATTTTGTCGAATAAAGATTTCGTCTTTCTCCTCAACGAAATTTCGATTTCCGCGCCTGCTAATTGCGTATCTGGGGGAAAAGCGACTTAGTGCGACGAGCACTAAGTTGGTGAGCCCGATCTGACCGGTAAGCCCGTTCGAATAATTTTGTTTTCCACAGGTGTATTTTTTGTATACCTGTAAGGTACCATTTCTCTTATGCATTTTATGTATTCTATTTTTCAAATCAATTTACCCATTTCGCTATAATGGATGCTCAACCTCAAGTTTGTCAGACGTTTCGGTCAGTGCACTAGCCGTAATGTTTGCACCGTTTAGAGATAATAAGACTAGATCGTGGTTTGCTCAGTTAGAGAAGCCACATGATCGCTGATCACTACACAAGCCTTCACCCAGAAGGTTGGCGGTAGGCAACCTTCGACCATGTAACCGAATATATCGACGAGCGGGCCATCCATGTGTGGTTTTGGTCGCGGCAGTTCCGATGTCATGAGTACATACATGTAAGTCTTGATACCACAAGGTTCCCCTCTTTACGCTACTGCACCAACCTGGAGTGAAAATAACCCAATGTGTTCATGGTATGAACGGCTGAGCTCAATGCACAGACTGATGAATGTGACGATGTAGCTGAAGAAGCTGCGCACTTCAGAAGTAGTCGAACCATTGCACGTAAGACTGTAGTCGATGGCCTACGTTCGCATAAATGATGCCCGCGTTGTGGGGAGCCTCACATGAAAAGGAGACAGTCGCGAGTCACACCGGTAATGATGCATGCTGAGGTCTAATGAATGTGTGTATGTAGGGCGCAGAGCGGAGGGCGGGTGGGCTTCTCCCAAACTGATTTACTACCTGGTTTACCCTACAATGATGCAATCGAAGTGTGCCAGTTGGGTGCTGACAGAATCTCGACGACGGTAGCATCCTTATATCTCCTTCTGAGTCGCTAGGCTTCTATGAAACGAAAATCCTGAAATACGCAAAGTGCAAGGTGTACAAATGCAATCAGGATAAAAAGTCGGATGTAAGCTAGAAGACGGGAGCTTGAGGGGACTTCCGTTGAACGGTCTTCCGACGAGTTCTTCGGAAGCTCATCGTGCATTTTTAGGCGTTCCAACATGTCTGAAGTGCAGACAAACATACGAAGAGCAGCCTGAAAGAAATATATAACTCACTCGGAGAAGAAGTCGAACGTATGATATATTTTGAACGAATTCTCGGTTTTCAAGGGGGTTTGGAATGATTTTTGAAAAGTTTTAAAAAAACTATTTTTCAAACCGTAGTGACGTAGGTCAAATTCTGATAGATACACAGTAAAAGTGTTGTAGACTGGTTAATGGAAGAATTATTTCATGCAATGAATGCGTATAGGCTTAAGACCGATAAATAGATTGATAACAACGCCTAGGTCTAGTACGCGGTGTCTAAACTGAAAAGTATCCACAGGCAGGTCGTGCGAATGGACGACAGGTGGCCTAGAGATATCCATGGTTTGCACGAACAAGGTGGATGATTTCTTGCAAACTTGTGCAAGCAACCTAATATGGCCTAGCAAGTCTTCTGATATAGTGCTGCAAAGACAAATGCGCGGCGGAGATCGAAGGTGATTGTGCGCCAATGACCAAACAAGAGTGACCGTGCAGTGATGACCCTGATGCTAGTTGTGTTGTTGTTGCGTTATCAGTGTTAGGTAGTGCTCATGACGTCACAAGGTCCGATGCCGGCTGAGACGTGCCGTGGCAGGAACTTCACTCCTATGGATGAGCGACAGAGATTACCCCTGGACCAGTCCTGAGTGATGGGAATGTTGGGGTGTAGGTAACATCAAAAGCACGCGGATATGTCTAATAAACTGTCCAAGCCAGAAACCGATGAATGGATGTTGAGAAACCTGATCTCGTGCAAGAGTAAACTGTCGATCAATGGTGCTGTGGTATATGTTAGTGGTTCCAGCCGTGAGGACTTTTATTCTGGTGTTCACCGTGCAGCTTACGACTGTAAGAGCTACATTGATGAAAATATGTCTGACAGATGGCCAATGAAACGGGAGCTGCCAGATTTGTCGACCCGTAAATATCAAACTACGACAGATGCTGTGTCAGATCATCAATCGCAATGTAACGAGGGGATATAAGGTCAAGATAGGTCAGTGAGACCGCGTTGGCTCGTGAGCCCTGTATAAAGTAAGTTACCCTGGCCGACGCTGATAGATAAATGTGCAAGGTGACAAAAACGAAACAGACGATGAAATTTTCCGAGCAGGCGGAAAAAGCCGTATGGGAGATTAATGACGGCGACCTGCACATAAACGATATCGAATGAGTTCAAATATGAGGCTACACACCGAAACGCTGGGAATACAATCGGTGGTGGAATACGCGGAAAAAAGCGTGAAATCAGAGTCAGTACGCTGGTGAATTGTGATTGGCTGCATGTCACCACCTACGCACGGCTGCTGCTCGATGTCACTGACATGATGAATCAAGGTATTGTAATCTCACCTTGCGATGCTCAAAGTCGCAGGATGGTGGGGACTGATCGTTATGTGTGTGCTTGTCGATTGGATGCATCTGTTGGACCATAGGCGTAGTTTTGGCCGGAGCCGAATGACGCATTTAATCGTGGTTGGGTTACTGTGTCGACGCAGACTGCTTCTAATCAATACACACAGCGGTTGTTGGCATGCCTCGAGGCTTTCATTACGGAGGTTAGTTTGGATTTATGTTCACCGTTTTTGGGCGACTTCTCAAGCACTACTCTATTGCCACTACACAAAGTTGTGTGAAGGCAAAGATGGGAGTGTGAATAAGTAGAAATAATTATGTACGCTGTGTCTTTGAAAATGTTCCCCATATAGCTGGTTTATGTCTTAGTGAGCCAGTTTGATGTGCATTGGCTGCGTTCAGTACAGCATCGTGATCCTTAAACTACTTGATCGGGCGTTCTCATACTGATGATGTTGTACGACAGTGTGGTCAACTGTAGTTCACATGTACCTTTCTGTTGTTCATTACAGCAAGTCGAGAATGTGCCGAAGTCGACGAACGTACAAGAATTCAATACAACTTGCCATCAAAGAGGACTGTCAATCGTTGGAAGCGGTGACGCATGTTACCAGTGGACTCCACTGATTGGTCTGAAGATGGTATCCTTAGAACAATGCAGAGGAAAAGCATGTGTTTTTCCACGTGTTATTTTCTCTCTTTAGGTGACGTTGTTCTCAATGACGCAGGTACTAGCAGTTGGTCAACCGCAGGGAAATGTGGAGCAGTCTCCAAAGTTTGAAAGAGTGGGTCTCGGAATGTGAGATTCCTAGAAGAGCGGTTACAGCACCCTTACGAACAATCAATCCGTTGACGAGATCTATGCCAACTGATGTTCGTTCTTTGATGAGTACACCCCGTGATTGTCCTTCAAAATCAATATGTGGTAGACAGTATGCTCACTTTGGTTTGCCAACTGCGCTGTTACGCATGCCGTATGACACATCACTGATGAATGCTGACGAAGTTACCATCCAGTTTCACATCGATGGTGTTAGACCTTTTAAGTCGTCGAAGTTGCAGTTATGGCCTGTACTTTGCAGATTGGTTATGCCGTTGACAACCACCCCCTTCATGGTTGGCGTATTTGCTGGTCGCAGCAAACCTTGCAATGTGAACGAGTATCTATCTGACTTGGTAACTGGACTTTCTAATCTGATATCAGATGGCGTTACGGTTGGTAACCTTGGGCCCAAGAAAAAGCTTATTATCAGCAGCATTATTTGTGACTCACCAGCTAGATCTTTTGTGAAACGGAAACCAAAGCATACCAGATATGCCATCGGATATGCCAGTTGTGACCGCTGTACGCAGAGAGGTGTCTACATTGACCACAAGGCTACTTATTCCTTAACAGTCTGCCCCAGTCGTACAGACGAGTCCTTCCGGTGTGCCAGGAAGCACAGAGAATCTCCGTTTGAAGTTCTGCCGTTAGATATGATCTAACATTTTCCATACGACTATATGCACTCCGTTTGTCTTGGTGTAGTGCGCAAGCTGGTGTCATTGTGGCTGGAATCCCCGTGCGCTTGGAGATGAACACGATTGAGAACGTGGATTCACGCATAATTGCATGCTCCCGTCTACTCGGAGACTACTTCCCAAGGGTGTGCCGAGAATAGTTGGAGTTCAGAAATTGGAAAGCCTGAGTTTAGGCAGTTTTTTGTATATCGGCCTATGGGTTTTAAAAGGGAATCATAGCTCATAAGAATTACTCCAACTTTCTGGACTTATCCATTGGTATTTATGTGCTTGCTCATCCCGCGGACCTTTACTTGAGTATGGAAATTCTTGCCTGCGTAAATTCGTTTACGAGTTCTTTCGTGTATATGGAGCAGGGGAAATGACATACAATGTGCACTCACACATCTGGCGGATGACGTCGGACATCACGGCCAACTTGACAGGTTTTCAGCCTTCTCCTTCGAGTCGTACATTTACCACATCAAACGTATGCTGCAATCCTGTAGCCCAATTATGGCAAAAGTGATTTAAACCGATCGGTCACTGCATGTTCAAGACCACAACAACGGATGCAAAATACGGAAGTTACCCCTTAAAGGTTCAATTCTTTCAAACGTTATTCCCAATAATGTAATCATTGCACACAAACTGCCCCCACCTTATTGTGGACACTAACACTATTGATGCGAACCATCCAATTCTTTCTTGTAAACGTTTCGAGGTTAATGCTGGCTTTTGGGTGCATGGCATCCCATCGTCCATGTTGTTCATATTTCAGGTAAACGAAGTCAACGATCGTGTGTACCGTCTATTTCTTTCCGATGTATTCTGTAAATGTGTCCTTTTACTTCGTCATCAACTTCACTCGTTATTCTGCTTTTGCACACGTTTGACGAAACGCCAATAAACATGAACCAATGACGTGCTGGTAAACTTTTACTGCGCTGACGTGAACAATGTTACCTGAAACTAACAAGACCTTTTTACTTTCAGATATGGGTAGACCAGTGTTACTGCATAGTTAAAATTGAGGCTGACGACAACGAAGATGTTGCCGTTATCAGCAGCAGCTGGCTGGATGTTGCTGGAGAAACAGCGGTTTTTCCACGACTGCCTGGAACTGCGTATTCATCATCATCATCATCAAAACAGCCATGAGCCTGACCAAAAGGTACTGTGGCTCGGGCCGCCGCTCACCTCAACAGTGACATGGAATATCCTAGAAGGAAAGAGTAATACGAAGGACAACAAAGATTGAAGAAGAGTAAATGGAAGAACTAGAAATGGTATGGATACAGGTATGCCATTGACTGCGACACACCGCCATCTCGGATTGCGTTTCTAACCGGCGGTTTGAGTGATCACGAGGACCCCATCCAGGCAGGCGATGTCTGCCCACTTTGCTCAATGGAGCAGTCAAGGTCTTCATATTTCGTGACCACGTTGTTGCGTATTACAGATCTGCACAGAAACACTTGCAGCCGAGTACGGACGATCCGAAGTTACCAGTTACCATACTGGTTAGCACAAGTTAGTGAAGCTAGTATATAACTAACATAGCTATATTTCATTGCAGTTGACTTTGAACAGGCCAGGGAAATGGAAGTGCGGTACACATCCGGTAACCTTCCTTCCAGCGACGACACTAAACATGGCATTACCCCCCTAAACGTCCAATATAAGTTGATTGTTGCTATTAGTTAACCAATTACCAGTAAACGACCGAGGCTCACGGACGAAGACAGTGAAGTGGACGGCAGTGCAAAAAGAAGGAAGTGTGAGCCTACTCCGATGAGTTAGTCAGTTCTATTATGCAGCTCCACGATGGAACATCGAAGGACCATCGGCTGCATCACTTACGGTGCACAAACCATCATCCACAACGACAGTGGTCAGGAATTACTTGCAGGAAATGGCTTATAAGGAAAAATCACTAAGAATGATTTACAACAAATCCGTTCATCTTTTCTGAATGCTCTAAATGGTAACAGCTTGTTTTGCACCTAATGCAATTCCTCAGAGGTAGCCCACGGTATCAATGCGCAAATTAATTCATTACGGGCAACCATGGAACGGATGACTGCCGAAATAACGCGACTAGCAAATAAAAAGACGCCGTGTTTGCCTTTACCCGTCACCTCAGTAACACAGTTAGAAAAAGTTGATAGAACAATGTTGCAGTGCAAGTTCCAATCCGCTATGGTAAGTGGTGAGATCAGTAACCAGTTGTGTTTCGTTCAGGCTGATTATTTCCAGGGTATCAGTGCCCCCAGTGCTGAAGCTCTTCTTCGTAATATGATGGAACAATTGATGACAAGGACAGTTGCTGTACAAATTACCTATTCCGGTGCATACAACACGCTTGCATTCGAACGCACATAGCTAAAGGCATTTTTAATAGGTATGGTCTGCCATATACCTTCATTTCTTCACGTAACTAGGAGAAGTACACTGCAGGACTGAATACGCAACCACCCCTGATAGTGTGCTCAATGAATACTGTAAGGCGTGGTTACGTTGCGTACGGGAAAAACGGTCCATTCCACAATCGTCCACATAAGACAGTGAAGAAATCAACCTGGTAAGCTTGTAGTAACATGGTGGTATTCTTACTTATGCAGGAGAAGATGCCCATTAACATTTTGCATTTTGTACATGTATAAATAGTCAATTTCAATAAATGTTACTTCTCTGTATTGCGCACTTTGTATTCTGTTCGATGGAACCTCCGAAAAGGCCACGGTTAAACGGTTGGTTAGCTTATGTGGCCGCAGGCGTGGATGGCGGATATAGGTCCGATCAGGGTAGGCACTGGGCTAGTAATCGGCGGAAATACTAGTGAGAATCGCGGATTTCAGCGTGTATCGTGCTACGTTGCTATTGGTCCGCACAACCTCCATGCATGATTAGGCGAAATAAACGTGGTGGAAAACGCGTTTGCTGTGGACACATCACCGTTTACACTACTCTCAAACCTGATTGGTCGCTTGACGAGAAGAGCGGAAATCGTAGTGGGAAAAGGGTCTGTGCTCATAGGCGTCGCTTGCGTCTTGAATGCTAGTTGTAGACCGTAGTTCCTTCAGTTAACGTGGAAAGAGAATATTTTACTGTATATTCTGCACTATTAGCTTGGTAAATGGTTTTGAAATTGGAATCCCTTAAATCTTTCATGGACTCATGATATGAAACACGGTTGGCCCGTGAAGTACGGGCACGTTCGTAGTGAGAACTGCACACAGCGTGTTGTCGACGACATTTTGGTTTTCGTTTGTGTAAGCCGTGTGCATGTGATACTGAGCCTTTGGCTCACGCTTGTTTCCGATAGCTACTTTTACATGACTATCGTTGAAAACTTTACGTCTGAGGAACGTTGTCCACTGATGTCTCCACGTTGCATAAAGTGGGTTCACGAGTGTATCTGCTGCGTGAAGCTAGGAAACCCGGCTTGCCTGTTGCAGAAGAACGCATAACCACTGCTGTGTATGTAAACCCTTTCCAAGGCCAGAACATTCATCTCGTTCCAGATTGGCTACTGTCACCGGCATGTTACATCCCGACTATGATTGGTCTAATTAGAAATCGTTCATTTCAGCGATTGATACACGGGTTCGAGGCAACGGTCCAAGGCTCCTGGATCCAGTCGGTTTTCCTTGCTCAGTGTCAACGAGCTTCTGTTGATCTGAAAGGCGATCATTGAAAACAGGGTGTAGCACCGCTCTTGGAGATTACAGTGAATACCAGGAACAAAGTAAGATTACTCCCATAATGCAATTTTAGGTCAGTGAGAATCAAGCAGAGTTTTAAAATGATCCCTAGAAGCGCTACTGACGACCTCAGAAGGAAGGCTGTTCCAATAGTTAATAACCCTGTAAGAAAGGAATTGCTGCCTAAGAAAGGTCCGAGGACGAAGCTTGAAAAGCTTCCTATTATGTCCTCGCCGGCCGTCATCATTCGCTACAGTGAAGAACTGTTCTACAAGACATACTCTAAAGAAGAAGTGTGTGAGTAATAAATCACCGCGGAGTCTTCGAAATTCAAGTGGGTAAAGGTCAAGAATTTCAAGTCGAGACTCGTAAGTAACATTACTCAGGCCCGCGACCATCTTGGTAGCCGCGTGCTGGACACGCTCAAGAGCTAACATGTCTCTCTTCAGGCCGGTATACACGACCTGATTGGCATACTCGAGGAGCGGTCTTATATAAATCCCGTAAAGCGTTTGAAAAGCTTTCTTGTCCATGCGGGGGAAAGTGCGCTTAATCAACATAAGAGCGGCAAATCCCTTTTTTGCCACCATCTCATTGTGATACGTGAAGGACAAGTTAGACGACAACCAGATGCCCAGATCTCTCTTCAGGTCGATTCTCATGATATCTACTATGCCAGATGCGCTATGAATCATGAAAGCATTGCCAGAATCTCCACCGAGTGACATGTGAGCACGTTTATTGTCATTTAGTGGGAGACTCCAATCGTCCGACCAGCGCTTGATCGCGTCAAGATCAATTTGTAGTGCACTGGGATCAGTGGCATTC